>JAJPUD010005768.1:1602-104649 GCA_023553655.1 Myrmecobius fasciatus
AGAAAAGATAAAAATACTATACTTTGATCCACATTAAGTCTTTGTAGTTCTCTCTCTGGTTGCAGATGGCATTTTTCATCTCAAGTCTATTGGAATTGTCTTGAATCATCTCTTTGCTACAAAGAACCAAGCCCATCACAATTGATTATCACATAATTTTGCTAAATCTTCTGTTGATTCTGCTCATTTCACTTAGTATCCATTCATATAAGTGTTTCCACACCTGAAATCAACCTGCTCATCATTTTTATTGAAAAATAATATTCCATTACCTTCATATGTCATGACTTATTCAATCATTCCCCAGCTGATGGGCATCCACTCAATTTCCATTTCTTTTCCACAACAAAAAGAGCTGCTACTATCATTTTTGTACATGTGAGCTCTTTTTCCTCTTTTATGATGTCTTTGGGACACAGACTCAGTAGGATACTGCTGGATCAAAAAATATGTATAGGTTTATAGCTCTTTGGATCTAGTTCCAAATTGCTCTCCAGAGTGGTTTGATCAGTGCACAACTCCACCAGCAATGCATTAATGTCCCAGTGTCCCAGTTTCCGTATATCCCCTCTAATATTTATCATTATCTTTTCCTATCTTATGCAGTCTGAGAGGTGTGAAGTGGTATCTCAAAGTTGCCTTAATTTGCATTTCTTTAAATTAATTAAAGTGATTTAGAGCCTTTTTTTCTTGTGTCTAGAAATGGCTTTAATTTCTTTATCTAAAAATTATTCATATCCTTTGACTATAAATTGGGGAATGACTTATATTCTTATAAATTTGAGTCAATTCTATATATATTTTAGAAATGAGATCTTTATCAGAAACACTGGCTGTAAAAAAAGTATTTCCAAGTTTATGCTCCCCTTCTAATCTTAGCCAAAATTATCATTACCATCATTATCATTTTCTTTTATGTAATTATTCTATGATAACATTTCTTTAGCCTACTTATAATTTAGGATTTTATTTATGTTTCTATTTTGGTTTGCCTTTTATTTATTGTCCCTGAACTGATTATTGTTTTTATTGCTTTTTAATCTATTAAAAATGTGTTTACTCTTTTGGTATTTTTATATTCATTTGTAATATGAATTCATGGTCAATCTTTGTAAAAGTTTTTATGGTGCTTAGAAATACTTATATCCTGTAGCAGTAACATATTGTTTCTAGAATTAAGTTTCTTTTGAACTAATTTTGTTTTCTTCTTTTAAGTAGTTTATTATTGCCTTGTACATATTTGCCCTTCTTTTCTGTTATGCTTTTTTCTTTGTTTTTTTTTTAATGTTTTTCATTTATTTTTTACAAAATTCTTTCTCTTTTCTTCATACTACCTTTATCCTGCAGTTGAACAGAAAGCAAAACCCAAAACTTTCACAAAAAAATAAACAGTATGATAATACTAATTTCCATGTTAGCTATATGTATGTCTTTTTCTGGATTCCTTGTCAATTACCTTTTTGGCAGATAGATGATATGAGTCTCAGGCCTCAGTCTTTCATAGAGGACCCTACCCAGCATACTTGGCATCTTCATATAGATCTCTTGATATTGCACAGTTACAGTGGAAAACAAGCTGTTTTTTCCCTTTCATTATATGACTGGCCAGACTACCTACCTCACTTCTTACCCCCATTGCTCATGTTTTTCATGGTATCTTTTTTTGTCACTTCTCCTGCACAACTATTTATTTGTAATGTGTTGCAACCTACTTATCCTCCTCCGTTATTCTCCCCCTGCTATGATATTCTATCACCTTTTGAGTAATCCTCAATTTAAATTTTTCAGTGTTTTTGACATTCCATGACTTATGGCCATACATAATCATCCAAAGGATGAGCAGCTGTGGATGAGTTATCATCTGTATCTTTGGAAAAAGTATGAACAGTAATAAAATCAGCAATTTAAATTATATCAAAGTATTGAATTTGGCACTAAAAGGGCAGGAGATATGGGATGATTATTTTAAGGAAGGAATGAAAGGGGCAAAGTCATGACCATTATGGTCTCAGTAAAATTTGGTTTTTGAATAAAGCCTATAGTTTGTGACTTTTTAAAAAAATTTACTTCCCTCTCTCCCTCTCCCCCCCTTTCTCTCCTCCCCTTCCCACCCCATCCCTCCTGCCCAGGACATAAAGAGCAAATTAAATTTCTGAGGAACTGTTTTCAAGTATATGTCCTTAGGCCTTACTTATGATTATTACTTATTACTATGATTAGCAAGATTCATTTGCATATGAGCTAAACTACTTATATCTAGTTTGATATTTTCAGTAGATTAAATATGCTTCCTGTGATCTTGATTACACTATTAATTTACTTAGCCAATGCTGGTTAGTAAATAGTTCAAAGATAAAAATTAACCCAGTTCAAGTATAATTATACTAAATATTGATTGAGTGGAACTTTATTGTATTGCTGATAGAAGTAAATTATTGAAATATAGTTTGAAGTTAATTAAATCCATAATTAAATTATTTCATATTAAAATTAATGTGATTAATTTCTTTAAACTAGGTGTTTGAAATTTACTTTTCTTGAATAGTTCAAAATATATAATACACTTATAAGCATGAAAATTTTAATAAAAATCTGCAAATTATGCTTAATGAAGTTCACAAGTTAGATTTTAAAAATATTTTAAAATTGTTATACATATGGGTGAGTGCATGTGCATGTACACACAGTTACATACACACAGAGTTCTTCCTAGAACTATGTTGAACACACAGTACTTCTTGAATTTAATTTTATTATCTTGGAATTTATTTTGTTTTGTTTTTTTGCATAGTTTGTTATAAAAAAACATAGTATACCATATAATATGCTGCTTTCATTAATGGATTCCCATAGTATGATTTTATCATAAGAAAATCTATGCCATGTCCCTTGTTTGTCTAATCAAACAAATTATTCCATTATTGCTTATCATATTTATTATTGGGTCAAAATTAGTACTATAGAGTTTTGTAAATTCAGAAATAGTAGAGAGAAGTTCTTTATTGGTAATGTTTTCAAAAGTAGTATAAATCATTTTTACAGCTATATTTTATTTTTCTAAATTTAACCATTTATTAAATGTTACTATACATAAGAAATTACTATATACACTGGGTGTTTTAACATGGAAAGAAACACAATATCTGTTCTAAAGTCAGTTATATTCTATGTAGTGGATTTCCTGCCATCTAGGGGAGGGATGGGGACTAGGGGGAAAAATTTGTAACAGAAAGCTTTGTAAGGGTCAATGTTGAAGAATTACCCATACATATATATGTTTTGCAAATAAAAAGCTTTAATAAAAAATAAAACAAAAAAAAGTCAGTTATGTTCAGGTAGATGCAGTAAAGCATGTTTTCAGAAGCATAGTAAAAGAGTATAATAGGGACAGGAAGATTCTCTAGTCAAAATGCTCTAGAAAACTTTTTTTTTTCTTTCTTTTTTTCTTTTTGCTGAGGCAGTTGGGGTTAAGTGACTTGCCCAGGGTCACACAGCTAGGAAGTATCTGAGACCAAATTTGAACTCAGGTCCTCCTGACTTCAGGGCTGGTGCTCTAACCACTGCACCACCTAGCTGCCCCTCTAGAAAACTTTTAAGAGAGAATATTTTAAATTGAAGAGGGTAATTTTATGGAGGATATAATACCTGAGCTGAACCTTGAAGGAAGAGAATGTTTTCAACAGGTAGAAATTAGAAAAATATTTTAGCTATGAGTGACTTCATGAAGAAATGCATAGAAACAGATGGGAAGAGTATTCTTTTTAATTGTTTTATTTTTTTCTGGTTATATATGTGTATTAATTTTTTAAATACACTTTTTTATGAATCATATGGGAGAGAGAAATCAGAACAAAAGGGAGAAACCAAGATAGAAGAAAAAAGAAGTAAATATAGCATGTGTTGATTCAATCTTCTTAGTTCTCTTTCTGGATGTAGATGGCATTTTCTATCCAAAGTTTATTGGGCTTGCTTTGGACCACTGAACCGCTGAGAAGAACCAAATCTTTCATAATTGATCATCACACAATCTTGCTGTTACTGGATATAATGTTTCACTCAATATCAGTTCATGCAAATCTTTTTTCAGGCCTTTTAGCTTGTTCGACATTTTTTTTGTAAAACAATGTTGTTTTATTACCTTCGTGTACCACAACTTGTTCAGGCATTCTCCAATTGATAGGCATGTACTTATTTTCAATTCTTTGTTGCTTTGTAGCAGCTACAAAAAGAGCTGCTGCAAACATTGTTGCACATGTGGGTTCTTTTCCCTTCTTTATGATTTCCGTGGGATACAGACCCAGTAATGGCACTGCTAGATCAAAAGGCATGGGCAGTTTAATAGCCCTTTGGGCATAGTTCCATATTGCTCTCCAGAATGGTTGGATCATTTCACTACTCCATCAACAATTCATTACTGTCCCAGTTTTCTCACACCCCCTCCAACATTAATCATTATCTTTTCCTGTCATCTTAGCCAATCTGAGAAATGTGAGGTGATATTTCAGAGTTCTTTTAATTTGCATTTCTCTAATCAATAGTGATTTAGAGCATTTTTTTTTATGCGTACAGATGGTTTTAATTTCTTCACCTGAAAATTGTCTGTTCATATTCTTTAACCACTTATCAGTTTGGGAATGACTTGCATTTTTATAAATTTGACACTTATTTATATATTTTAGAAATGAGACCTTTATCAGAAACACTGACTGTAAAAATCTTCTCCCAGCTTTGTACTTCCCTTTTAAGCTTGTTTGTGCAAAAGCTTTTTAATTTAATGTAATCAAAGTTATCCGTTTTTCCTTTCATAATGTTCTCTAGTTCTTCTTTGGTCATAAATTCTTCCTTTCTCCAAAGGTCTGATAGGTAAATTATCCCTTGCTCTCCTAATTTGCTTATGCTATCACGCTTTATGCTTAAGTCATGTACCCATTTTGACTTGATTTTTCTATGGGCTGTGCGATGTTGGTCTGTGATGAGTTTCTGACATATTATTTTCAAGTTTTCCCAGCTATTTTTGTGAAATAGTGAGTTCTTATCCCAGAAGCTGGAGTTTGGGGATTTATCAAATACTCGATAATATAGTCATTGATTATTGTGTCATATGTATCTAATCTATTGCACTGATCCACCATTCTATTTCTTACCCAGTAACAAATGGTTTTGATGACTTCTGCTTTATAATATAGTTTTAGGTCTAGTGCTGCTAAGCCACCATCCTTTGTGGGTTTGTTTGTTTATTTTTTCATTAATTCCCATGGTATTCTTGCCCTTTTGTTCTTCCAGATATATTTTGTTATTATTTTTTCTAGTTCTGTAAAATAGTTTTTTTGGCACCTTGATTGGTATGGCACTGAACAAATAAAATTGCTTGGCCTACCCATAAGCAATTCATATTTTTTCAGTTGTTTAGATCTGACTTTATTTGTGTGAGAAGTGTTTTGTAATTGTGTTCATATAGTTCCTGGCTTTGTCTTGGGAGGTAGACAAAATGGGCTTTCTTTTTTCATCTCTTGCTGCTGGGTTTTCAGTAATATATAGAAATGCTAATGATTTATGGGGATTTATTTTATATCCTGCAACTTTGCTAAAACTTAATTGTTTTTCTAGGATTCTCTTAAGTATGCCATCATATCATCTATAAAGAGAATAGTTATCATTTATCATTGCCTATTTTAATCCTTTAATTTCTTTTTCTTTTCTTATTGCTAAAGCTAACATTTTTAATACAATGTTGAATAATTGTGATGATAATGGGCATTCTTGTTTTACCCCTGATCTTGTTGGGAATATGTGCACCATCTTTACAAAGAATGCTTATGGTTTGGGTTTAAATAGATACTTATTATTTTTAAAATTATTTTAAAATTTTTATTATTTTTAATAGGAATAGGTGCTGTATAGAGTTTTTAATAGGAATATTTTTCTGCATCTATTGAGATTATCATGATTTCTCTTGGTTTTTGTTATTGATATGGTCAATTATGGCAATATTTTTCCTGATATTGAACCAGCCCTGCATTCCTGTTATAAATCCCACTTGGTCATAGTATTTTATCCCACTGCAAAGTTATTGTAATCTCTTTGCTCAGATTTTATTTAAAATTTTTTCCATTGATATTCATTAGGAAGATTGGTCTGAAATTCTTTCTTTTGATTTGACTCTTTTTGGTTTAGGTATCAGCACCATATTTGTATCATAGAAGAAATTTGGCAGGACTCCTTTACCTATTTTTTCAAATAGATTACATAATATTGGAATTAATTGTTCTGTAAATGTTTGGTAGAATTCACTTATAAATTCATCTGGCCTTGGAGATTTTTCTCAGGGTGTTCATTGATGGCTTTTTCAATTTCTTTTTCTAAAATGGGACTATTTAAGTAATTTATTTTCTCTTTTGTTAATCTGGTTAATTTATGTTTTTTTGTAAATATTCGTCCATTTCAGTTAGATTGTCAGACTTGCTGGCAAAATAGCTCCTAATTATTGTTTTAATTTTCTTTTCATTGGTGGAAATTTTAGTTTTTTTCATTTTTGATGCTGGTAATTTGGGGTTTTTTTTCCTTCATTTTTTCTAATCAAATTAACCAAAGGTTTATCTATTTTGTTGTTGTTTTTTTTTTTTCCAGAAAAACCCAACTCTTAGTTTTATTAATTAGTTCAATTGTTTTTTTAGTTTCATTTTTATTAATTTCTTCTTTTAGGTTCAGAATTTCTGATTTGATATTTAATTGGGGGGGTTTGATTTGTTCTTTCTCTAGCTTTTTTAGTTGCATGCCCAATTTATTGATCTTCTCTTTCTCTAATTTATTTATGTAACTACTTAGAGATACAAATTTTCCCCTAAGCATTTCTTTGATTGCATCCATAGATTTTGGTATGCTGTCTCATTATTGTTACTCTCTTGGATGAAATTATTGATTGTTTCTGTGATTTGTTATTCTTTTTTTTTCCCAATCAAAATTTTATTCTGATTCTTTACTGAGTTTTTAGATTTTTACCAGGATCTTCAAAGACAACATCCTTACAGTGAAGGGAAGTTTTTTCTACCAAGGTCATGGAAAACTTTTAAGTAAAAAAAAAAAAAAATTCTTGCAGTAGATTGTCTTTTGTCCAGTCATTTGTCTAGCCAAAATCAGAAATGTTTATTTTCAAAAGGTTAGCTACTAGGTGGAGAATTTATTTTATTCTTGGCAACAAATGGAATGATTAAAAACAGAAACTATCCTTTGGAGTTAGCTACTTTTTACTTCATAGTAATTTTTACTGTCACAGAAAATCTGGTGAAGAAAATCATTGAGTTCTTGGACGATCTACAAATGCTTTATTAATTGGAAAAATTGTAAAAGGGGGGATTTCAGGGAAAGTTGACCTCAAAAATTAATTTTTTTTTCATTTAAAAAGAAAAATTTTGAGTTCTAAATTTTCTACCTTCCTTTAGTCCCTCCCCCATTTAGGGTAGAAAAAACCAGTATCATTTGAATTATGCCTCTGGCATCCAAAACTGTTAGTCATGTCACAAGATAAACTAGAAAAATAAAGTGAGAAATTATACTTTAATTTCCACTCTGAGTTTATAAATTCTCTCTGTAGAGGTAGATGGCATTTTTCATCAAGACTTCTTCAGATTTGTCTTTGATCATTTTATTGATCAGAGTAGCTAAGTCTTTCGTAGTTGATCAACATTAACAATATTGCTATTACTATGTACAATGATCTCCTGGTTCTGTTCACTTCACTGTACATCAGTTCATAGATGTCTTTCCATGTTTTTCTGAAACCTCTTCATTTCTTATAGCACAATAATATTGCATCACAATTATGTACCATATATATATGTATATATATATATATATATTTCAATTCACATCTTGATCTTCCTTTTGAAGTTATGTGCTGAATGGTTTGTTATCTCCCCATTAAGTTTCATGAGCTTCTGAGGAAAGGACTATCTTTTGACTCAATTTTTTTATCTCAATAGTAGTAGAAAATATAATTCAGAATCAAGAAAGAAAAGGGTCAAACATTTGGAGACTCATTAGAAGGTTTATATATGTGTCACACTTTTTTCAGGAAAAAGTTGTATGATAATGGTTGTGGCAAGCACACTTTTTATAAAGAAGAAAATCAGTTATATCTTAGCATGCAAAAAATTAATCACCAAGCATTCATTTATGAATTTCATATGGGAATAATTTCAAAACTTGCTATCACTGTTTTGATCAGATTGTTATCTGATTAGAGCAAGGTAAAAATCAGCCAAATCTGAGTAATTCATAAAGATGAAAAAACACATCCTACAGTAATTCTGGTTTCAGTATGGTCTGATTAATGGAACTGTTGATACTGGAATTTGAGAAATGGACCATAATTTTGAGAACTTTAGTGCAAAACAAGGAAACTCTAATATGCCAGATACTACTTTTGAACTTCCTTTTATAGTGAATGGCAGTCAAGAGCAACACTAGTTAAGAATACATGTTCTTTTGAAAAATATTAAGAATGGTAGGGGAAGGTTATGAGTAATATTGTCTCCCTCAAATGAGAGGATAGGAGAGTATGGGGAGAAAGCAGTTGATGGGAAAGCAAGCCATAAAGAAGAAAAGCATATACAAAAATGGGAATTGTGTGAGTATACTCTAATATATAAATAGAATGGAATTTCATTGCATTATTTGATGTATGAGAAAATTAGAAAGATGTATGAGCTGAGGCCAAGTGAATTAGAACAAGAGCAATTTATGTAATGACAATATTAGTATAAAGTAAAACTTCTTAAACTATGGGTCACAACCCCATGTAGAGTCATATAACTAAATGTGGGGGGGTCACAAAATTATGATTTATTATCAGTAAATGTTTAATTTGTGTATCTGTTTTATATACCTGTTTACCCAGGGTCGCATAAAAATTTCTCAAGCAAAAAGGGGTCGTGAATGGAAAAAAGTTTAAGAAACCCTGGTGTAAAGGAAACCAGCAATGAAAGACTTGATCCAACACAGTGACCAGTTGTCGATTCAGACAACTGAAGGTGAAGCATAGTCCCCATCTTTTAGCAGAGAGGAGATAGACTCAGGATGCAGGATGAAGCATACATGTTTAAATCTGGACAGTGTGAAGATTTGTTGTACTGTACATACTCATTTGTACAAGTGAGGATTCTCTTTGTAAGACTGGGTGGTTGGGAAGTAATTGTGATTAAAAAAAAAGAAAAACTGTCAATAAAACATTTAAAAAGATAAGCCTGTAGAGAGTTTGGCACAAGATGCATCTTATTCAGATCACAAGAACATTCTTAGATAAAATGTAATGAGGTTGATCAGTTGACATGAAGCAGAAGAGAGCTGCCAGAATTTCTTTGAAGATCTTTTCTTCTTAGAAGCAATATTGATATGACCATGTTTATACTCTACCACCTTAGTTTCTTAGGATGTGATTGCTGTACTGTATAAGATAAGATCAGGTGGCTAGAACAGAACATTTTACTGAAGGAGACAGTTTTAGATGCTCTCTGTAATCAATTTTAAGTTAACATTAATATCTAAAACTATGATCAAAAAGTTATCACTATATTTCATAATATCTGTAGTAAATTAAAAAAGAATATGTGTACATGTATAAAGGAAAGCAAGGAGCAGAGAACAGAAGGCTTTCATAGATTCAAAATCCTGCCATGCCTGTCCTCGGATTTTGGAAAAAAGTACAACTGGAAAAAAAAAACAAAAGAAAACAAAAAAAACCTATTTCTTTACATCTCTTTTACAAGTTTCTAATTTGCATACTAAAATCATTTACTATTCTATAATAAGTGAACAGAAATTAATCTGCTTAATTTTTTCTTAAAAATGATTATAAAATATAAGAAGACAGTTGCTCTAGAAAAAGGTGTTCAATAATTGCAGAATGTTCTGAATAGAAAAAATGCAAGAAAGGATTGCTGTCAATTGTGAGGATCTCTAGATAATCTATTCTTGTCCACAGATGATGTACTGATTTTTTAAGGCTTCCAAAAAATTAAGATTCATGGTTATTCAAACAAAAAAATTGGCCTAGATATTCAGTGGAAAAACAAAAGTAGATTAAAATTCATATCACCCCAGTTATGATATGTAGTTGGATGAATTTCTCATGCTACCATTTTTGTGCTCAGTTTACCATATGAAGTTATGACAGTAGCCATGTATAAGCTCAAATCTGGAAGAATGTCTGTATTAGTATGTTTCTTTAAACAGCTACTGCATGCATGTGGACATTTAGCTGAGCCCATGATAGACTAAGAGAAAGAGAGTGGTCTTTGTAATTTGAGAAATTCCATAGAGCTTTTTTAATAATTCTAAACTACTCAGTGCTGCTGCCTATCTTATTACCATTAGTATTATTCTGGTGATGCCATCTGGTTGTGGTCTTTGAATGGTCTTTGGAATACACAATCTCAAAATAATTAAAATTGTAGGAGTTTCAGAAGGCAATTTTTAAAAAACCCTATTGTTATAGCTATTTTTTCCAGGAGATATGAATTAAAATGATGAATACATCAAGTATATAAATGCCTGAGGAAAGAAGGTGGACCAATCACATAAGGAGAGTTTGGGATACTGGATGGACTATTGTCTGTGCATCATTAAAAGGATTCAAGAAAACATCTTGGATAATTTTATTATTGACAGTTATGGAATGTATTGGTAAGAATTATCCAAGATGAGAAGACTTTGAGTAGGCTAGAGTCTGAATTAGTGGAAAGTGTATTAATGATGAAAACATCATTGAAGTATTTATTTTGGTTAGTGCCACTACATAAAAAGACCATCACACCTGAGTGCTCCATATTGCACCCTACTCCCAAAGAATGCTATTTTTTAATAGCATCAAATCTTTTTTTTAAGCTTTTTATTTACAAAACATATGCATGGGTAATTTTTCAACATTGACCCTTGCAAAGCTTTCTGTTACAATTTTTTCCCCCCATTCCGCACTCCCTCCTCAAGATGGCAGGAAGTCCAATACATGTTAACCATGTCAAAATACTTGACAAATCTAATGTGTGTATACATATTTATGCAGTTATCTTGTTGCACAAGAAAAATTGTATCTACAAGAAAGAAAAATCAGAAAAAGGAAATACAATGCAAGCAAACATCAATAGAGAGCATGAAAATGTTATGTTGTGGTCCACATTTCACATCCCTCTCTCTGGGTGTATATGGCTTTCTTCACTGAACAGTTGGAACTAGTTTGAAGCATTTCATTGTTGAAGAGAGCCATGTTCATCAAAATTGATCATCATATAGTATTGTTGTTGCTGTGTATAATGATCTCCTGGTTCTGCTCATTTCACTCAGCATCAGTTCACGCAAGTCTCTCCAGGCCTCTCTGAAATCGTCCTGCTGGTTGTTTCTTACAGAACAATAATATTCCATAACATTCATATACCATAATTTATTCAGCCATTCTCCAATTGATGGACATCCATTCAATTTCCAGTTTCTTGCCACTACAAAAAGGGCTGCCACAAACATTTTTGCACATGTGGGTCCCTCTCTTTCCTTTAAGATCTCTTTGGGATATAAGCCCAGTAGAAACACTCTGGGTCAAAGGGTATGCACAGTGTGGTAACTCATCAAAACAAAATCTTGACAGAAAATATGGGGGTATGGAAGAGAAAAAGGAAATCTACAATAATGAGAGCTTTTTTAAAATAGAAAGATATGACAAGTCTTATTACTTTATTATGAAAAATCAAGTCAACAAGCATTTTTTTAAACTTCTACTATGTGCTGAGCTCTGTGCTAAGCTATGGAAATACAAAGAAAAGCAAAAATGATTCTTGCTTTCAAGAAGTTCACAGATCTAATGGGGAAAGCAATATGCAAATAATTATGTATAAACAAAGTAGACATTGGAGAAATTAGAGGTTATTTCAGAAGTAAAGTATTAGCATTAAGGGGGAATCAAGAAAAATTGTTGGAAAAAGTGAGATTTCAACTGAGACAATAAATGGACTAAAAAGGTAGGATGCAACCAGTTTATGAAGGACTTTAAATGAAAAACAGAAGATTTTACATTTGATCCTGGAGGCAATAGGAAGCCACGGGCATTTATTGAATAAGGCGAATGATCTGGTCAAATCTGAGCTTTAGGAATATCACTTTAATAGCTGAGAAATGATAGATGGGAAAGGGGAGAGCCTTGAAGCAGAATAATTATCCAACAGATTATTGTAATAGTTTCAGCGTGAGATGATCATCTGCCAGGATGTGACAGTGTACCAGTGAGTATATATGAGAGATCTTCTGAAGGTAGATTCAACAGGCCTTGGCAGATTGGATATAGTGGAAGAGAGTAAGGTTTCTAAGCTAATTCTGGTGACTGGGAGGATGGCCATATCCTTGATAGTCATAGGAAAGTTAGGAAGAAGGGAGAGTTTTAGGGAAAAGATAATGATATAATGTCTATAGAGTATCTAATTGAGATGCTGAGTAGACAGTTGGAAGTGTAAGAATGGAGGTCATGAAAGAGATTAGGACTGGAAATGGAAATCAGGAATAAGTTATTACCTATTAAATCATATGATGGTATAAGCATGAACTTAATATACCATAAATGTAACATATACATTTGAATTTAAATTTACAATTTAATAGTATTATTACCTTACAATTTAATAATATATAAGGTTATTATTATGTACAATTTTGACTCCAAACCAGTTTTATTAAAATAGTTAATTATCACAAGATTATCAAACATATTCTAGATCACAGAGTAACTTTTTATTTTTTTTTTCTCTCTGAGCTTTAGTCAGTGAATCATTCTACCAGTACTTATTGTGACAAGTACTATGCTAACCATCAAGGATACAAAGAAAGGCAAAAACAGTTTCTGCCTTCAAGAAATTCACATTCTAATGATAATAGGGAAATATTAAGAAATACGTTTGGAAAGTTAAATTGTGAACTGATTATGAAGCATATTAATTCACTAATAAACACAATTCTGAGGAAACTTGAAATATTAACCAGTACAAGATTTTTTTGATCACTGAGTTTTTCCAGTGATTTCATTGGTTACTCTCAATTATAAATATATATATATTTAATTTTATTTTATTTGTATAACATATGTGTGGGTAATTCCTCAACATTAACCCTTACATAGCTTGCTGTTACAAAATTTTTCCCCCTAACTCCCCACCCCTCCCCTAGATGGCAGGATATCCACTACATGTTAATTATGTTAAAATACTTGACAAATCGAATATATGTATACATATTTCCAAACTTATCATTGTTGTGCAAGAAAAATCTTATCTACACAAAAGACATATCAGATAAAGGAAACACAATGTAAGCAAACATCAATCAAGAGTATGAGAATGTTATGTTGTGGTCCACATTTCACATCCCTCTCTCTGGGTGTATATGGCTGTCTTCAGTGAACAATTGGAAGTGGTTTGAAACATTTCATTGTTGAAGAGAGCTATGTCCATCAGAATTGATCATCATATAGTATTGTTGTTGCTGTATATAATGATCTCCTGGTTCTGCTCATTTCACTCAGCATCAGTTCACACAGGTCTCTCCAGGCCTCTCTGAAATCGTCCTGCTGGTCATTTCTTACAGAACAATAATATTCCATAACATTCATATACCATAATTTATTCAGCCATTCTCCAATTGATGGACATCCATTCAATTTCCAGTTTCTTGCCACTACAAAAAGGGCTGCCACAAACATTTTTGCACATGTGGGGCCCTTTCCTTCCTTTATGACCTCTTTGGGATACGAGCCCAACAGAATGCTGCTGGGTCAAAGGGTATGCACAGTTTGATAACTTTTTGAGCATAGCTCCATCAATTATAAATATTTATAAGTTCCTGGCATGTGTTGGCATGATGCCAAGGATCCAAAAAAGAAGCAAAAGATACTCCCTGCCCTTAAAGGGCTCACAATCCAATGGGTACACAACAAGCAAGCAAAAGCAAGCAATTATGTAGAAACTATACAGAGAAAAAGTGGAAATATTTTTATGAGAAAGCACTGGAATTAAGAAGAGTTGAAGAAAGCATCTTGGAGAAGGTAGTATTTAGTTGAGACTTGAGAGAAGCCAGTTTTCATTTAATGCCTAAAGCTGTCGGGATTGTGTTGAAAACATTTTTTTTTTCAGATTTAATTTGTAATGATGTCTTAATTTAAGCTCTATTTTAAAAATCTTTTTATTTGTCTTTCTTAATGCCGTTCTACCTCAGCCTCTTCCTGACCTCTCTGTTCTCTATCACTGCCTCTTTCATCTCTACTGACTGTTGTTCCTTTGCCCTTGCTTCTACATTTCTCTCATTCAGCCCTTTCATTTACTGTTTTTCTCTTGACCTCTTTTCTTTATTTCTGATACTTTTTCCCTCCCTCCCCCCCAAGTAAGTACTATCCTACTTTTAACTCTCTCCCAAATAAAGACTAGAATAAAGTTGGCTCTTTGATAAGATCATGCTGTGCTGTTAAATGCTCTTTTCAGTCTCTTAATTCCATTTGTGTTATGCACTGTTGACTGTTGATTGTTAACAGGTTCTGAAATAATCAGATTATGTGAGCTGAGAAATACATATCAAGCATTAGTGGGCTGCAATGTTACTGAATCAAAAATCTTCCGGGTAAGCTATGAATCATTAGCAAGGGAGCTAATATAATTCTTGCTTTTAAATCGGGTTGATGATCTGACTTTGTTTTTCTGGTGTCACTTAATCTCAAGAATATGTACCTCCATAAAATTCTTAATATCAGCCAGTCCATAGTAATATTGGTAGTGCTGAAGCATGAAGTGATTTTAAATATCTCAGCATATAATGTGCTGTCATTTATAATTTAGAAAGCTTCTTTATATAAAATGGGATCCTAGGAGAAAATCCCACCCTATGTGTATAAAATTGCATGTTTTTGTTATTTTAATTTGTATGAAAATTAGCTTCTTCAGTATTTGAGTGAATAGACTTGTGATCTGAAATATATTGGTGTTCTCTTCATAAATGAAGTTCATAAGCTATCCCAAATTTCTCTTCTGGACAATTGTTGCCCATATTCCATTGTAGTACTTGCAGAGTATCTACCCAACGTTAATATGCATTCACATTTTTCTAGGTCTTTTTACATTACATTATATTCATCTATGTCTTTTTACATTCTTTGCATAGCAGTTTGATACTCATTTTGCTGCCCTTGCTATATGATCATTCTCTCTCATTTCAATTCCACATTTCCTTGATGACGCCCTTTTACTTCTTATTTATTAGATATAGTGGTTGTCCTTTGGGCACATCTCTCAATTATCCTTTGAGTCAACCACAAATTTAATTCTTCAGGTATTATTACAATATTTCAAAATTTGCTCCTATAATCAGGAGAAAACATTTGTGTTTAAAAAGAGAAGAGGGAGTTTGCTCAGAGGAGTGGCTTTGGATTGTTGAAAGAACTGTACAGTTTCCCAAAAGCAATCCAAATCTGTGTATTTCTCCTATTCACTTCTTCTTGGGGTAACTTGAGGTAAATTACTTGATTTCTCCTGGTTTCTCTTTCTCCAGTGGTATAATGAGGGAATTGGCTTAGGACCTAAGAACTTTAGGACCTCTCTACCTCAATTATTCATTTATATAACAGATTTTAAAAACACTTTTGACAATTTTTAGAATGGTGTACTGATTAGCTTTTTTTTTTTTTTTTTGCTTTTTGCTGGGGCAATTGGGGTTAAGTGACTTGCCCAGGGTCACACAGCTAGGGAATGTTAAGTGTCTGAGACCAGATTTGAACTCAGGTCCTCCTGACTTCAGGGCTGGTGCTCTAACCACTGCGCCACCTAGCTGCCCCCTGATTAGCTTTTGAAGAGAAATTGTAACCCTAAAATATATTCATTGGTGAATTATTTGCTTTTAAAATTATTTACAAAAATATTTCTAGTCAAAGAGAATGATGTGCTAGAGAGACTCAGCAGCTTATCCCATTCTTTCTTGATGATTAAAGATTGGGGAGGAATAGATTTGGATTAAGATCTGTGATTTTTATTGGTGTAGGGAATTCCTAGTGAAGAAACTCCTCTTCTGATTGCTGAACTGCCACAGTCTACATTTTATGGTACTAGAGAGTTATTTGCCCTAGTTCACACTTCCGATATATGCCAAAGCTATTCATGGACCCAGATCTTCTTGACCCCAATGGTCATTTTTTTTTTCTATGTAATATACAGATTTTCTTAGAACTTGGCTCAAAAACCACCTTCTCCTATGTGTAAAACCCTTTCTGGTCTTTCTAGCTGTTGATACTTCCTTCTTTTGCTCATCTAAAAAAAAAAATACATTGTTTTTTGTTTTGTGCTAATATCCATGTGTGCTGTGTCCTCAGATGAAATATATGCATTTTGAGAGCAGTGATTGTGTCTTTTTTTGAGTTTGTATCCCTAGCACCTAGTACAACATCTGGCACATCATAGATACTTAATATCTTGGTGATTATCTGATCAATAGTATCAAATCAGACCAGTTTTCATAATTTTGAAGTAGAAAAATTCATCCTCATAGTCTTCTGTATTATCATTTCTTTTTATTTTTTTTAACACAAAATGCTTTTTTTTTTTTTTTTTAAATTCCAGGGGAATTAATAGTATGTTTCCTTATTTTAAGTACCATTTTGGTTGTCTTGATACATAAAGGAGTTTAATTTACACTGAATTTCACCATTTTTACCTTTTATGTATATTTATATCATTTTATATTTTGTTTACATAAAGCCTTTTTCTCTGTCCCTAAACTGGATTAAATAAACCTCATAAAAGTCTCTTCCATAGCTTTGATATAAAGCTATCTTTGTGACTCTAAAAGTGAATTTATTTTTAATGGTTATCACATGGTTGCCTTAAGCTTGGTAAGCTCCAGAATATTGTTTGATAGTCTCATAATATTCTTTCTCACAATTTCAGATATATCTCTTCCATTAGCCCTCTACCATCTATTGCTTTGCTGACATCGTTAGTGGGGATTTTGGCAAGCATTTTGGAGCTCTTAAGAACCTTTGCTTTTTTACTTTCTATCATTGGCTGTACTCTTGTGACTTTTTTTTTTCTCTAAAGCATTACTTTTTAGAGACTGAGAAAATGGGGTAAGGATCGGGAAAAGACAAATGAGTACCATAGATATTATCACTTTAGCTTATAATCTAATATCTTTAGAGCTAGAAATATGACTAATAAAGTATGTTAAAATGATCACATACCCAGATTTCTGTAGTGTATTATATTTTGTCCTATTTCACATTAATACTAAATTGAATTGAAATATGTAGAAAAATTAGAATAAGAATTACTCATTTAAAAATATTATTTTGTCTTTGTATCACAATTGTTTCTGAATATATCCTTTTCCCTTCTGCAGTTTCTTTTTCCTCTCTGCCCCTTAGAATCCTTAATTTTCTTCAAAATTTAGCACAAGCACCACCTTCAGGAAACAGGATTGGAGTCAGGAAGATCTGATTTCAAATTTAGCTTCAGTTATTTACTAGTTATGTGACCCCTTTATAAAATCACTTAACTTCTGCCCCAATTTCCTCATCTGTAAAATGGTGGTGGTGTTTTGAGGTTTAAAAAGAGTTATTTTAAGGATCAAATTAGTTAATATAATGTGTATGTGTGTGTGTGTGTGTATAAACACACACACATATATGTATATGTATATATATAAAGCACTTTGCACATCTTAAAGTGCTATATGTTAGTTATCAACATTATCGTCCCATATACTATTGCAGTCTTTTCCCAAATTACATTATATTCATTTTATATGTACTTTATTTGTTTCTCCTATGAGCAGGGACCATTTTCTCTTTTTACTATAATTTCCGTGCTTCACACGATACCTGGCAGAGCGTCTCAAACGTGTTTGCTAATTAATTTATTGTTTGATCAAACATTGAATTGAATGGGTTCATTGAGTAAGTTCAACTCATTGAATTAATATTTTCACCTAATCATTACTGTGAAGAGATTTTTTTCTTCTAAATTTTTATGGGCATGACATTTATATTGAGATCATTTGTGCATTTTGAGTAGAAGTACTAACACAGATGCTTTGTGTTGGACATTAAAAAGCATTTTTTAATACACTCAGGCATCTAAGTTTAGTCCAAAGTTTATATTTTTCAGAACTTTTTCTTTTGCCAGAAAAGGTCTTTTAAAAATCACCCTCTTGAAGTTAAGTAGTAACATTATAATTAAGTGAGAGAACAGCTAGAAATCAAAAGACCTGAAATTTCATTCTAGCTCAGCTTCTAATCATCTTCTCCATGTTGCATTTTCATCAGATATGGATGATGCTTATTTTTCCTACTAAGCAAAGTAATTTCCATGAAAAAAAATAAAATACATGTAAACTCATGACATAAAAGATCTCAATGAAGATATATTTGACTGAAAAGGTACATGTACCAGTCATATAACAAGAATGAGAGAACACAATTGGATATTCTCTTTATTACAGTATTGTTAACTTGAAGGTTTCTGTCAGATCCCATGACTCTTCTTTGGAAGATTTGTGGGGAGAGATGGATGAGTTTTAATCGGGATGAGGAGCCAAGGACAAGTTATGATTTGCATTGATGAAAAGAAAGAGTACTCACACTGAACTGTAATCATAGATTCATTAAACATACAAATTTAAGGTATTACTGGGAGAAAGCAAAGCATATCTAAAGCATAGAGTGCTGGTTTGGGAGGAATATTGTGGTGAATACTGAACTATTAGAGAGCAATGTGAGTGTGCCCTAGGTCCCTGGAAGAAAGGAAGATGAAATAAAAATAATGAAGGCCTGGGAAGCTGACAAGTCTAAGAATAAATAGATAAACCAGTGAATTATTGCTTATTACTTACATCAGGCTTTCTGCAAAATGAAAAAAGGGTTTTGGCTAATAGTTATGTATTCTAAAACTGATTTAAATTCTACTGAAATTCAAATTCTGAGAGGGAATACAGATTTAAAAGGTGAGGGAGGCAAAGAATTAATTATTGGTTTTCATCAATTTTGTTCAGAAGAGGCAAAGATAGAGCAGTTAGCAAACTTAACTTTTTCAAGGACTTTACCTATCTAGAAAACTATGAAATATGCAATTATCCAAAAGTACAGGTAGTAAGAACCAAAGTCAAAATTTGAACTCAGGGCCTCTGACTTTAAATCCATTACTGTTTTTTTACTTCACTATGGTTAAGTAGCTTCTGGTCTTTAGAGAACAAATTCATCTGAGAAATAAAGTTTACAAAGATAGACACAACCTTGGTAGTAGTGGTAAATTTCATTACTAGTTGCATAATTCAATAGTTTTGTACCATATATAAGCTTCTAGAACACTGGAAGAATACTTCCAGAATCATAAACAAAGCTCATAATTTCTTTGCAATTAATCACATGAATATCAGAGTTGGAAAATATACTAGATGTATTTTAATTCAACGTCCTCATATTTACAGATAAAGGATTTGAGACCCATAAATAAGTTGTTAGTAAGGGCCAATCACCCAGCAATTATAGGGTCTCAGAATTCAAAATTGGAAGGATGTCAGACGTTATCTAGTCTAACATGCTACCTGAGCAGTAATCTCATTCAGAAGTAATTATTTAGTCTCCATTTTAAGATCTGAATTGATGGAAAACTCTACCTTCTCAGACATTCTGTACTACTTTGGGAGAGTCTTAGTTAAGAATTTTTTTCCCTTGTTCTTCAAGAATCTGTCATATGGATGTGAATAGATGGATTTTCACATAACCTATTTTGGTGTCTTTCTTAGTGAGAAAATACCCGTGACTTAATCCACTGCACCTAAGAACTCCCAAATCCAAGCTTTAAAATTTCCACAATGATAGATCACTTTCTGAAAATTAATATAGTCCTTGAAATTAATGTCTTTTAGTAAAGATTTTTTTTATTATCATTAAAGCTTTTTAATTGCAAAGCATATGTATGGGTAATTCTTCAACAACAATTCTTACAAAGCTTTCTGTTAGAAATTTTTCCTCCCTAGTCCCCACCCTTCCCCTAGATGGCAGGAAGTCCACTACATGTTAATTATGTTGATGACAAATCGAATATATATATACATATTTCCAAACTTATCATTGTTGTGCAAGAAAAATCATGTCTACAAGAAAGAAAAATCAGAGAAAGGAAACACAATGCAAGCAAACATTAATAGAGAGCATGAAAATGTTATGTTGTGGTCCACATTTCATATCCCTCTCTCTGGGTGTATATGGCTTTCTTCACTGAACAATTGGAACTGGTTTTA
This sequence comes from Myrmecobius fasciatus, assembly GCA_023553655.1. Taxonomy (NCBI): domain Eukaryota; kingdom Metazoa; phylum Chordata; class Mammalia; order Dasyuromorphia; family Myrmecobiidae; genus Myrmecobius; species Myrmecobius fasciatus. The sequence goes on from JAJPUD010005768.1 coordinate 21,910, forward strand.
AACATTTCATTGTTGAAGACAGCCATGTCCATCAGAAGTGATCCTCATATAGTATTGTTGTTGCCGTGTATAATGATCTCCTGGTTCTGCTCATTTCACTCAGCATCAGTTCATGTAAGTTTCTCCAGGCCTCTCTGAAATCATCCTGCTGGTCGTTTCTTACAGAACAATAATATCCATAACATTCATATACCATAATTTATTCAGCCACTCTCCAATTGATAAGCATCCATTCAGTTTCCAGTTTCTAGCCACTACAAAAAGGGCTGCCACAAACATTCTTGCACATATGGGGCCCTTTCCTTCCTTTAAGATCTCTTTGGAATATAAGCCCAATAGAAACACTGCTGGGTCAAAGGGTTTTAGTAATGATTCTTAACCATGAATCCATGAACTTAATTTTTTTTGATAACCATATTTCAATATTATTGATTTATTTTGCAATCATGTATATTTGATTTTATGCATTTAAAAATATTCTGAGGAGATGATAGGCCAGACTGTCAGAAGGGTCCATGACACAGAAAAAAAAGTAAGAAATCTTGCCCTGTAGCCTCTCTGAAATTAGCAAGATTTGTCCTTGGGCAACAGACATAGATTACTGGGCCCACGTTAGATAAGTTTCCATTCCTTTTAATGTTTAAAGACAACTAGTATGTACTCTTTAATTCTTGTCTTTTCAAAATTAAACATCTCCAGTTCCTTCAAACACTTCTCATGATATAATGGTTTAGTGGCAAGGGCGCTCAATTTGGAATCAAGCATACTAAGTTTAAATCACATCTTAAATACTTCCTGCGACTCTTGAGCCTTAAGTTTCCTCAGAGAGAGAGAGAGAAAGAAAGGGGGGGGGGGGAGGCATTGTGTTCTGTTGCAAAGAGTGATGAATTTTGTCTTCAGAAGATTTGGATTCCAATCCTACCTCCTAGTATTTAGAACGCTTTAAAACCTTACCCTAAATTGACTTCCTAGTCTATTTACACATTATTCCTGTCCACTCTAAATTTCAGCTATACCTTCCTTCTTGCTGTTCCTCAGAGGTGACACTTAGAATACAGAAAAACTTCATGTGAAAGATGGGGCTTAAATTTCATCTTAAAGATATGTGGGACTCACTGAGGGGGTGGTAAAGAGGAGGTAAATTCCAGGCATGAGGAAAAACTAAGGCAAAGGTAAGGAGAGAGGAAATAAGAGGGTTATGTATAAATAATTGGGAGAAAAATCAGTTTTCTTTGGTTGCAGAGAGCAAAAGGAAAAATAAACATGGAGGCTGAAAAGATAGATAGGAACTGGGTGGTATGTGGCTCTGTGTGTTTGTGTGTAGCAGAACCAAGGAAGCACTTGGAGTTTATTTAGTATGAGATTGTATAAAATAATGTACTTAATGAAAATTACTTTCATAGCTTTGTGTAGAAATTGGAAAGGGAAAACCTTGAGACTCAGAAAGTAATTGGGAGGGTTGTTACATTAATCCAGAAAAGAAGTTAAGCCATCTTGAAACAATGGTAGCTATTTTTATTATAGGGAAGAGGTTAGATGTGAAAGACGTTTGAAAAGTGCAAATGGAAAGCTTTAATAACTGATTGGTTTTCTTCATAAAGATGATAAAGTCCATGGGATCTCTATCTTTTGGGACATTTTTTTATCAGCCACAAATTTAACATGTATATTATCCATTTTTTAATCTAATAATTGATAAAAACAGCAAAACAGAATAGGACCAAAAATACATCATTTAGTATTTCACTTGAGATCTTTCATTAAGTTAATACCAACATTAAAGCAATTCAGTATCTGTCATAATATGTCTAATAGTGTGTAATTGGGTAATGATTTCACAGTTAGAGTTCCAATAGCCAAATTAATGTTTATTAGTAATCTATAAATTAAATTATTCCTAATACTTACAGGCACATTTTCTGCAAGGATTATCACAATCAAAATATTCAATGTTTGTTGTCCAATTTTCTGGCAGTGAGTCTTTCTATATTCAGTATGTGGATCATTGGATAGCATAATCTTTTGCTAAGAATACCTCATAGCCTTTGTGGTTTGGTAGAACTTAGAACTTTCAAGAACCCAGCACCTCTTCTTCTCAACAGTGAAATTTCTGAGTGGAATTTGTGGGGTCTGTTGCAAACAGATGGAGTCAAATGAAATGATGTTACATTGTTAATACTGATTAAATGAAATCTTGCCAGTGAAAAGAAGAAAAACATCATTTGACTAATATTATAGCAATAGAAATATATTTGAGAGATTTTAATTAATTTTAAGAAACAAGAATTTAATAGCTACATATTTTATTTTTTGTGAGATGAAAGTGTCCTCTGAAATTGCTCAACTTAAAGCATGAGCTTTCAAAGAAATTTGGTGATGGTTTGTTTCCAGCTATAACATTTTATCTATGGTCTACTATAAGTTAAAGTTGCAACTCAAAAAAGTGTGAGTTTATTTTCCTGTTATTTTTGTTGGGTAATTATGTGTTGACAGTATACAGTAGACTTAAATTCTTTTATAACCAGGTCAAAATAGTTGGCATCACCAAGAATAATTTATAAATTTGAAGCAATATCCATATGGTTTGAGTTTGAGCTTTTAAAAAAATCATTCACAGACATATTGTTATCTTCTAACCATATGTTTTCTGCTATTTAATTTGATTTCAGTGTGCACATGCTACAAATTTTTTCTTTTTAAATAGCAAAAATGATTTAGACATAATATTCATCATATTTTTAAACTTCAGAATCTTATTTTAAAATAAATGCAGCGTTATTAACTGTATGTTTCTTTTCTTTTTTTTCTTTTTCTTTTTCTTTTTGCTGGGGCCATTGGGGTTAAGTGACTTGCCCAGGGTCACACAGCTAGGAAGTGTTAAATGTCTGAGGCCAAATTTGAACTCAGGTCCTCCTGACTTCAGGGCTGGTGCTCTATCTACTGTACCACCTAGCTGCCCCTAACTGTATGTTTCTTAGAACAGGTCATTACAAATGAAAGACAGAGTTTAAAGTTATTGAGTTGGGCAATATGTATTCATATTAGACTGTAGTTATATACTTTGCTGTATTCACCTCTTTAAAGGACTTTATTTTTTTGGGATTCTTAATGTTTTAGAAATTTAAGAAAAGTGATACTGTCCTTTACAAAAGAAAGTTATGTTTTTCGCCATCTTAAAATCCAAAGAAAAGAGCAAAATAAAGATTATATGTATATGTGTATATGCATATACACACATACATAACACACACACATACACACATACATATATATATATATGTGTGTGTGTGTGTATATAAAATTATTTCTAATAGTCCTTGAAAATTAAGGGAATTTCTTCCTATTATGGAATGGCTAAACATATTATTATTATTATTTAAATTATAAAATGGGCAGCTTGGAAGGAAACAGAAGAAAACAGATGTAGAAGGAAGTGAGCAGAACTAAGAGGATTTTATATATATATATGTACATATAAAGAAAGTTATAACATTTTAGTGAAAAACAATTTTGAAAGATTTTAGAATTGGGATCAGTGCAAAGATAAACCGTGGATCTCAAACAATGAAGATACAATATTATTCACTCCCAAATAGAACAGGGATGAACTTATAAGCAGAAAAAGACACACATTTTCATACCTAAAAATATGGAAATTTGTTTTCCTGAACTATGCAACTATGTATTGTGAACTTTATTATTTGTAAATGGAAATAGAGATGGATATTGATTATTTGTTCAAATGGTTAGTGGGTAGGAAAGATTAATTAAAAAAGAAAAATGAATAGTTATGTAAAAAGACACAAAAAAGTTTTAGAATACAATTTAAAAAAAAAATAGAAACGATACCGTATGTGGCAGCAGACAGGGAAGAGAACTGTCTATTCATCTCCATAATATCCCCACCATATCTAACAGGTGTTTGATGAATATTTATTGAATGACAGTGAATAAATGTAGTCACAGTTGTTGCTTTGTCCATGCCCAAGCTAATGTGACAGCTGTGAGAAGATCTACACTGCATTGAAGATAGATACAGTCATAATTCCCATATAAAAATCATAGCTAATTTTAAAGAAATCAACTTTCAAAAATAGGTGCTAAGTGTAAAGTTTCACTAATAAGTTTTTATTTAGTAAAGTTTACCCAAAGAATTATGTTTCCTTTAGAACAAAATCACTCACATGAGACACAGGATTCACAAAGATAGTTAAGTAACCTAAGACTCAGAAAAATAAGCAAGTAACAAAGTGATCTAGGAAGTTCGTGCCTTCTGTTTATCATGTAGTTTGGCCTGATTTATTGAGTAAGTAATAGAATAAAAACCTAAAGCCCTTTAAAGGAGAAAAATTAGGAAGAAGGGTTACCCACAGCATTTAATGTTCTTATAACAAGTGTACAGATGCTCATTTTCCTTCCAGAGAATAGGAAATTCATTTTTATAGGATTTATACTTCATTATATATTTAATTTATAAAACTCATTTTAGTATTTAAAAATTAATTTTGTAATTTTTCTTGACAAGTTCAAATATATAAACAAGGAATACAAAAATAAATAAAATACTTCCCTCAAAGAGTTTGTAAAATACTTTATATCTCAAGGGAGGATTCCTCTTTGGATTGGAATAAGTATGTCCTGAAACACTTTTTTAACTCTGAAATTCTGTGAGACTATAAACTTTTTATTTACCAAATAGAGTATTGTAACTTTATGTACATGTATACATGTAAGCATATATATATTAATTTAAACATATTGATTACTTTTATCTTTCCTCTCATTCTCTTAATTCTTTACTTTTTATTTAGGATAAATTTGTTGCTTTTATATTTTTATAATGACAGTTTTATTTTTAAAAATCACTTAAATATGTATGTATGTATATATATATTTTTTTCCTTCATTTAGAACCTGTGATGTCATTTTTATTGTGACCTCTAAATGTGGAAATTTTCACTCCCAGTACAGATAGTGTCTCTTCTATAGTTTATATTTTTGGAGTTACCTAGGGGTACTCTATGGTTCAGAAAGTATTAAGTCAGAGTCTGGACTTGATCCCAGGTCTTTCAGACTCCAGGACTAAACCCCCAACAATTCATCTTGTGATTGATACTATCATATTCTCTTTGCTCATACAATGACCACCCTAATTCAGACCTTTGTTGTTTCTTGTTTGGACTACTGTGATAGCCTTCTAATTGGTCTAATTGCCTTGACCCTCCCCACTTCAGAGCCTCCTCTTCTCAGATGCCAAGATTATTTTTCTAAAATATAAGTATGACAATTTCAACCCATTCCTGCCTGGTCATTAAGTTCTAGTGGCTCTCTATTACCTCCTGGATAAAATGTAAAAATGTCTGCTTGGCATTTAAATCTTTTTGTAAACCAGTCTCTTCTAGCCTTTCTAGTCTCATGTTATACTTCCCTTTACAACCTAACTACAATTTATATTTCCTCAAACACAACCCTCCATCTCCTCTTGTAATTCCTTTGCACTGACTGACAGTTTGTCTAGAATGCTCTGTCCCCTCACCTTTGAACCATGGTTTCCCTAATTTCTTTCAAGATTCAACTCAAATCTTACTTTTTGCAGACGGCCTTTCCATAATCTATACCACTTTCCTAGTGACTAGTACCATCTCCTCTAATATTACCTTTGATCTAGTGACTGATTCATTATAACTTCTCTTCCATGCATCAGATTTAACCTGTATTATTGGGGAAGGAATAGTGGGGACATGATAGAAAATTTCTTCTGGATACGTCGAGTTCTTTAATTTTTAATAATTTAACATGTGAAAATTGTTACTCATGAAGATAGCATTAAATATTAATTTAAAGTTAAAAGTCCAGAAATTATTAGTAATGATTTTCTTTTTTTTTCTTTTTTAAAGAATCCAACTCAAGTGGGAACAGCTCTTCAGGTTTTCCATAATCTTGGAACTTTGAAAGATACTATTACTAATGTAGTGGATGGCTATTGTGCTACTCTGGAAGAAAACATAAACAGTGCATTAGACATCAAAGTTCTGACTCAGCCTTCCCAAACAGCTGTGAGAGGTATGAATGCATTTTACTCTTCACTTTTGTATTTATATCTGAGAAGTCTTTTTGAATAGTATATGTAATGCTTAGGCTTCAGGGTAACCTAATGGCTTATTTTTAATATAAAATTAAAGGTAAGAGAAGCTATGTTTCAGAATTTTTATATACTTTTTTCCTGTCTAAATAATCAACTAGTTGAACTGGCCAAATGGTAGTTTCATGCAATTCAACATTTATTAAATGATTATATATGTGCAAGTGTTTCCTAGGCAATAGGGTATAAATATGAATAAAACATGGTCCATAGTCCAAGAAATTTAGCTGTAGACAAAAGATATATAATTATATATTATATATAAATATATTATTTATATAAATATATATAAATAATTATAGTATACATTTGAATGAGTGCATTAGAAAAGAACAAAATAGTGTTAAAAACTTCAATATAGTAGGAATTACTTTGAAGCAAAAATGAAAATAAATTAAATTTAAAAAACAGTCTCTACAAACTTATTCTAATAACATGTAATAGAGAAAATTATCAACATTTACTAAGGCTGGGATGTAGTCTATGGTTGTATTATAGAACAAACTCAGTTGTTGTATTTATGAGTCAGTCAGTATTTACGAAGTACATACCATGTTTCAGGCATTGTGTATATCATATTCATTTCTTCTTACAACATAATAATAGTTTATGACATAACTGATTTAGTCATTTACAAGGTGATCCCCCTATGATAAGTGACAGCAGTGTTTTGCCCAGCCCTGGTTGTGAGCCCAGGGTCTAAACCCACAGTCTCACTCTATAGTCAGAACAACCTCATTGATAGTCTAATTTTAGTGGGAGCAGTAATGATGTTTGTGGGTCTACCTCTTCCTCTCTTCCCCCATATCTGAGGCCAGGACGTCTTGCTTTGGGACCAGAGAGATTACACTACCAACAGTCGTTTCATGGTTATGAACCTATGTATTGGACAAGTAGGTGACACACTGGATAGAGCACTGGGCTTGGAGATGGGAAGGCTCATCTTTCTGAATTCAAATCTGGCTTCAGACACGTATGAGTTGTGTGACCTTAGGCAAGTCACTTAACCCTGTGTATGTTAGTTTCTTCATTTGTAAAAGGAACTGGAGAAGAACATGACAAACCACATTTTGGGCAAGAAAACCCTAAGTGGGGGTCATAAAGAGTTGCACACAATTGAAAAACAACTGAGCAACAACACAAACCCTGATTACTTTCTTGCTAGTGGATCAAATTAAATATTTGAGTTGGAAAATGATAGATTCCCTTAAATCTAGTCTTCTAAGATTTTATTTGACATATTTGTGAGGAAAGCTGGGCTGTACTACTTCTTTCTACCCTAACAATTATACTGGTCCTTGAAAGGGTAAAGATTATTTAGTCCTCTTGGTGTTAATCTGAAGTCCCTAGATAAAAGCAAAAGTTAAAAATGCCTAGTAAAAGGTAAAAAGGATTCTTCATTCAGCCTTCATAGACGAACATAGTATCATTTCTTTAGAGACCTTTAAGAAAGCCACATTTGATATTTTCTCCTGTTGAAGGAACACTGATTGTCAGTATGGAATAAGACTTAGTATCAGTTCAGGCCTAGGACAGATTGCATGCAAAAGCCTATTAACCTTTTTAGTTACTCTGATAGAATATACCCAGAATTGTGGTAGAAAATGGTGACTTGTTTGGAAGATTTTTGTCATCTATGCCCAGAGTCTAATGATTCCAGTGCTATTCCTGATCATCATAATTGTTTTTATATCAGCAAACCAACTATGAATGACCTCTTACATTGCCCCATTTTAAAGATCATTTTTATTATTTGTAATAGAATTCACCTCCAATTCAATTTATGCTAGAATTGTTTTGCCTCTAGAAAATTTTGAGATCTTGCCACTAAGGGCTAGTATATACTAAGAACCATGTTTTTAGAGAAATCAAGACAGTGAAGCAGCATTTCATCATCCATCCATCTATTTATCTATCTGTCTATCTATCTATAGCTTGAAAAGGAAAAGGAAAAAAATTGCCATGTGCCCAGAAAAACACAGAAGAGAATTCAAAATATAAAGCAATACATTTTCATTTCAAGAAAGCCTATATAATAACCCATTCTGTTCAGTTGTCCATCTTTTCTTTGCTTACTTATAGATTTTCTTGTGTTCTTTGCTGTACACTTTTTATTCTTTCTCCCCCTCTCCTTTTTCATTCCCTCTCCCCCAAGAAAGCTACAATTAAGCATGGGTATATGTATATATACATGTATGCATGCATATATATATATATACATACATATAAACAGTTATATACATGTATATACACATGTATGCATGCATATATATACATACATACAAACAGTTATATACATGCACACCTACATAGATATCTGTAATCATTCACATATAAATTCTTGTTCATCTATGAAGTACCATACAGTGATTTTTTATCTTCTGTTTCTCTGAAGGTGGATAATCCTTCATAAGTCCAAATCTTCCCATATTTTTCTAATTCTATCAATTTATAACTTCTTATAAATTGCAATATTTTATTCTTATTCTACTAGTTATTTTAAAATAGTCTATAGCAATATTGATTGATATGATGGACATATAGTGTAGTTTTCCTATTTTTCTCTTTTGAGTAAATCTATTTTAGCTTTAACTTTGTTTTATATCATTATTAATATCTCTGCCTTTTTAATCAAAACATAATAAGTTCTACTCTTAATCTTTATTTTATGTTTGTGTATTATCTCTTATTTCCTATCCTTTCTGACTCCTATACTTTAGTTTTACCTACTAACTTGCCCATGTTGCTTAACTTACGCCACCTCCCAAAGATTTGTCCCTTATCCTCTTTAGCAAATCCCTCCAGGGATCTCTTCCTTATCCTCCTCCATCCTTTCCCCCTTATCCTAGTCTTTCACCCTCTTATTTCTTCATAAAGTTAGAAGACTCTTATTCCCTTCCAAATGTGGCTTTCTCAGAGATCTCTAAAGAAATGATACTATGTTCAACTGTGAAGGCTGAATGAAGAACTTTAATCTGATGTGAGTGGTAATCCTTCTAAAAATGTCTTCCTCTCCCCTCTCCCTGTCCCCTTACTCTCATTTCTTTCTGAATTCAGAAGAGTTTCATAGAAGAGTTAGTTAGGTATAAGAAGGAGAAATAGCGGAAAGACACCACATGGCATAGGGAAGGAGAAAAGGGAAAGACACTACAAGGAAGAGAGCCATGGTGGGCCACAGCACCAAAAGAGATTCAACAGAAATGATGGGAACCATGTTCACATTTACAGGGTAAATTGAACCTCAGGGGTTTGACATATTTTGGATTTCTGACTGGATGACATCCACATAGGGTGGTACTATAACATTAAACTGATCCCCATCAATGCCCTTCCTATTTGCTTCAGGGAATAATTGCATCAGTACTTCAGTCTTTCTTTGCCAATCCTACCTACTTACTCAGGACCTCATCACATACATACTTTGTACTTTTATTCATAGAAGTCAGTTAATAAGATTCATGATATACCTATAAGGTAATACTATTTACCTAATTCCATGTCTTTATGCCCTTAGCAATATTTCTAAAACCTTGGAACTAATTTTCAATACTCATTAATTTTATAAAATTTGAATTGAACTTATTTTTATTTGCCAGAGGCATAAACTTTCTGCCTGTCTCTCTTAAATTGCTAAGAAAATAATGTATTTCTACATACTGATACTATAAATATGGATTCTCATAAAAGTTACAAAAAAATTAAAAAGAGGAAAGTCCAAGAGAGTAAAAATTCACAGTAACGGGGTTTTTTTGTGATTAATTTTTGATTTTTGTCCTTAATTGAAGCAGAGTCCTCCCTTAGCCTGTATCTCTAGTTTCTAATCTTAGTTCTTTTTCTTGTCTCCATGTTTAGAATTATAACTTTCTGTTATGTAGCATTATGTGACATTTTTTTTTCTAGAAGGAAAAGTGTGGCAGGAAATGTCTAGCTGTATTTTACTTAAGATTATATTAGGACTTTTTTCCTTTAGATCTAGAAGACCATCTTTGTGATTTTGTTTGCTGGGAAAGAGAGACTTAGGCTTGAATTATTCTTTGTCTTCCTTGTCCCTTAAGGTATAAAACACTCATGGCCTATTAAAAATTGGTGCTTTGAAGTTTTACCAATTCTGATTGCCCTACAGGATTGCCTTTCTGAATTAATGTTATCAATTATTGTGGTGAATGAAACAGCAAAGGTGATCCATGTTTTATTTGAGTTTAATCAAGAATTGCATACTTTTAAATATTTTTATTATTAATTCTGTTTTTATTTATATTTTACAGTCCGTAAGTATGTCAACGCATTCTAACCTCTAGTCTGAATCTAATAATACATAATAACAATAATGCCTAAACAATTCTCTGCTAGAGTTGAAATCTGTATCAGTGGAGCAAGGACCCTTACCAATGAAATCACAGATCCTTAAAGTATTGAAGTATATGTTTTTGGTTAGTATTCTGCTTATTTAACAGAGCTTGAAAATTACATTGTCTTACGACACATCCTTTTTTATATATTAATAGGAGGCCCTGGACGATCCACTATGCCAACCCCAGGAAACACCGCAGCCTTCCGGGCTGCTCTGTGGACGAATATGGAGAAACTGATGGATCAGATTTGTGCTGCCTGTGGGCAGGTACAGAAGTTCCTATATGTTTCATGTTCTGTATGATCCAAGAAAAGAAAGACTAAGTATAACATGCTCTTTTCCCTCGCTCTTTTCCTCTTTTTCAGGTTCAACATTTGCAAAAAGTATTAGCCAAGAAGAGAGACCCTGTTTCACATATTTGTTTCATTGAAGAAATAGTGAAGGTATGTTAATTTGATTTTAATGAAATTATATTCATTGAGTTGTACAAAAAATAGGGAAAAAATTAACCATCATAGTTTTGATGGGATTTTTTTTGGTGCTTGAAGGCATATGTTTTAGGAACATGGCTGAACAAGTACAATATTGGAGTGAAATGAAGCTTTCCTAAATGATCTAATAGTTTAAAGGAAAAAAAAGGGTTAATTTGATATAGCAGGGGAAGGGGACATTTAACAAGGATATTCAGTGAATCCATCATGTTCATGCAATTCATCATACTTTCCTAGTTAAGTTATGTGGTTGGTCCTCAGAAGCCTCAGAGAGAAAGTTCTGGAGTTCCTTAAGGTGACCAGAAAACCCCATCAGTTTCCTAACAGGAATATATATTATTGTTGTCTATAAGATGTTTGTAGATATCATTTGAATTGTGAAATAGATGTATTCAATGAATTTTTATTATAAAGTGAATATCTTTGGAGCAGTTCTACTTTTCCCATTGGTTGGCAATTAAAGGAATTAAGGGACTAAGATGAAGACCAGCAAAAATAGTATACTTTTTTTTTTAAAGAAGTTTTAGTACTATTCCTTAGTGCTTTCTTTTTCATATAGTATTCACTTCCTACTTTTAGCATCTCTTAACTTTATAAATTAGGACTGATTATTTATCCTTTTGGGATCTTCACTCCCTCAGCTTTAAAGAAAGAGTTGAACTAAATGATCTTTTTAAGGTACCTTCCAGAAATTCTTGTGGTTCCAGGATCAAGTTTCTTTTGTGAGGGTTATTTTAAGTCATTTATTTCCCTATTTGTCCATTATACAAATTTTAAACAAATGATTTGGAAGATACATGATTCCTTGATTTTTATTGTCTGAAAGAAATAGTAAGGTACTTTTGTCAGTTTGAATTAGTCATAATTTTTGAGTTGTCATAAATTTACCGATGCCTTATATAATTAATGTCATGAATTTATTTTCATAGGTAAGCATTGCACTCGTAGGGTTTCATCCATCTGATCTCTCAGCTTTGGCAGTCGTCCCCAAATTAATCAGTTTTACTCTTTCCATATAGTGTCCCTGATATAAATGCCTTTACTTACCCATCCATATGTACAGTTTCTTTTTCTTTTTAGAACAGTTTTATTAATCTTGTAGTACTCTCCCGGGATTGGTAATAATTGAATCTATTGTAGTTTTTTTTAAAAACATGAAAATATGTCTATGAAAAAGAAATTCACCTGTATCACTGAATTAAAATATAGTATTTTCTCTTGAAATATATGCCCATATAGAATATACTTAAATCATTTAAAATGTCAGTTAATTTTCTTTAGAAATTATTTACCTTCTAACAGTCTATATCAATTTTGTGTGGAAAGATATTCTAAAACTTTTTGAAACATAAATTATCAGTATAGCTAATTTTAAGTCATTTGATAAAAGTTTCCCCATTTAAAAGATTCTGTTTAGGAAAAAATGTTCAATTCCTTTTCAGATTCAGTCAGAAGGTGAATCTTATTGTAGACAGATCTTGAAGACATTGAACCCTGAATACCAGGAAGTTTACACAATTTACAGAGGAAAATCAATTATTTATCACAGTGGTATTATCAATATATTGAATAGTTTAATGAATCCCATTTTGGAAATCTAGCAGCTGTATGGCCATAAACAAGACATTTCATATCCCTGAACCTCATTTTCATTATCCAAAATGAGATTATTGGACTACATAACTTCAGACCCTCTGCATCACTTAAGCTAGGCTACTTTGGTCCTTTGTTTATTTTTTCAGTACATACTTTTGCATCTAACACTCCTTTCTAACTCAAAACTCCCTTTGTCTCATGATGTTGACTGAGTTGAGTAAAAGAATCTATTTCTACCTATCAATATATTTACCATTCTTTTATATTCCTACTAAATAAGATTACTTTTACTAGGGTTAATATGATTGCTTTGGTGAAACCTCTTATTCCTTTGTTTAAAAAAAAGCAAAAGTTTAGGATTTGGTAGAATGATTAAGCATTGTGGGTGTGTAGTCACATTGTCTCAAATTATAAACTATGTTGTCCAGACCTGTCCACATTTAGTCTGTTGGTTCAGTTCAGGATTGGCACAGAATGTAATGGGCACAGGCCATCCACCAGTTAACCAAAGGATATTTATTTAAACACTTCATGGAAAAGACATTCAGTAAGAATACAATATTCATTGAATTTAGTGCCGCTTTCCTGCCTATGCTTTTTCCATGGTGATCCTGATTAGACATCCGTCCTAGACTCTTCATGTTTTGAGCCACAGGAAGTTACCTTTGTCATGGTAGTATTGATTGTTCTTTGTTCTCAAAGAGAACCAAAATGGCATTATTTTATTGGAGTCGAGTCACTGTGCCTAACAATGGCTGATGAGATAAACACAAGCGTGGAATGATCCACCACAGTCTAGCACCTATATTAAAGGGATTCAGTCCTCTGAACCACTAGTTATAAGACTTTTTAAGGAAAAGTTAGTTTCTATGAGGTAGGATGAATCTCAATTTAGAAATCTAGAAGCTGTATGGCCATAAATAAGACATTTCATATCTCTGAACTTTATTTTTCTGTTTTAGGAAAAGCTAGGGGAAAAAAAAATTAGCCCAGTCTACATGATAAAGACTCTAATAAGTCTTGCTTCTTCCATACTATAATAGTCAAGTGAGAGATGGCATAGTATACTGAGCTATAGGCTTGATGCTTAGATATTTTAAGAATGATCTACAGACAAAAACATCGATTTATTTATTAATCAGTTATTTTGCTTTCTAAAAATTGTAACGGAGGGAACTTTCATTTATACTATTCTTCATTCCATTCTAATCAGTCAAGGAAGTCATACCCTGATATCATCACTTCTCATTCTCCTCTCCCTCCTTTAAAATAACATAATAGGTCAATTGCATATTTGTAGGTTATACTGCCACTTTATTATCTTATTGTTGTTTAATTTTAAGGTACATTTTAAATTATGTTGATTAGTTGCCATTTGTAGAATATAAGATGCTATACTTGAAACTATGGGATTGCCATGCTTTATTTAGGTAGGAATACAAGCAAGTATTCATTGATACACATATTTTTCTAAATTCAGTCTTATTTTCAGAAGAAATCTTTACTTTCTATAAAATATCCTTATTTCAAAATCTTATTTGGCATTCTAAGTCCTCTACAATCTGCCCCTTTCCTATGTTTCTGATCTTCTCCTTGTTATTTCTTGCACAAAATATTACATCATCTTACTCCAGCCATTTTTAATGGTTGTCCCCTATGTCCGAAATTCTCTCCTTCCTTCATTTCTTACCCCGGCTTCCTTCAAATTCCCCCTTAATGCTAGTGCTTTCCTTCTATTTCTTCTGTATATATTTTTTCATATAATTATTTTCATGTTTTCTCTCCCATTAGACCATGAGCTTCTTGAGAACAAAGTCTTTGTTTTGCCTTTCTTTATATTTCTTAGCACTTATCAGAGTGCCTAGCATATAATAGGCATTAAAAAAATACTTATTGATTGACTGACTCAAAAGTACATGTTTTTACTTAAAACCTTTTATGCTGTTTGACTGTTATACAAGTAAATATCATAGAACTAATTCAAGATATCAATTGAAAAAATTTTTCCTCATCAGTAATAAACTGCTGAGAAAAGGATACTTTTGTTAAGTACATATCCAGCTAATAATTGCCCTTCATTTTAGTGGAACATTCCTGGAAGAGTTTTGTTGACTCTTTATCCCTTCAAAAAAATTTTTATAATAAATATATAAAACAGTGAACAGGCCCTGTTTATTTCTACCAGCAACCCAGGTTCTGAAAATGTATTTTAGTCCTAAAGGAAATGACAAAGACTTAAATTCAATGAAAGCTGAATTAATGAATTTTTTTTCTCTGTTTGGCAGTGTAAAAGCTAAACTAGGTTACATTCTTGTTTTTTTGCCAAATAGGAAGTGTGGGGATTTTCATTTTGTTTCTTCAGTTCATTTGTTAATGTAGGTCACCATAAACTTAGGCCAGATTTCCAAAGTCTGATTTCCATTTATCAGGCTAATTTCTTGTGTGTAGTTCTTTCTACTTTCAGAAGTTTAGTTGTTAATAATTTTTCTTCTATACTTCTACATCTAATCTATTTCTTTGGTTTAAGTATTTTCATACTTTTAAATCCACAGCTAACTTAAAGAAGATCTATTTTTATCAATACTATCTAAACTCTGAAAATTATTTTTTCATGAAAAAATAAAAAGTGGCCAATTCTTTTTTAATCTAGAATCTAGTTTTTATATTATTAGTGTTATTTTAATTTCTGTTCTATTATTTAGATGTTATTAATTGAATTGTTGGTACAACAAATAATCCTGCAATACCTATAGATTTATTCTCTGTGATTTTTTTCTTTGCCATTGTTAGTATAAAATACTTATGAAATATTAAAATAACTTAGTATCATTTTTCCAGATGCAATCAGCATCTTCTATGTCTTCTGTTCAATTCTGAGCTCAGTACATTGCCATTTTATACTTATTCAAGATACATTTATTGATGGAACACCTCAATAGGCTGTCCATCCAACTGCATAATAGTAGAGATAGTAATCATTCTTTTGCCACTTGACATTTTTCCCCGTGTAATTGGTTAGACTAAACTCATTTGAGTGATTATGACTGTCACAATATCAAGGATCTTATTCTCTGCTAGGAAGAATAACCTATTTTTAAAAATGTTGATATTCTTCTGGTGATGCTATCTGCCTATGAATAAACAAACAAGCATTGTTAAGCACCTGCAGAGTGACAGTACCCTGTGCTATATACTGTGCATACAAAGACAAAAGATGAAGCAACTCTCTGTAAGGGAGGTGACATTTTGTCAGGAAGATAATGTGTTTACACAAAGATAGATGTACAGAATAAAACATTAACAAAATAGGAAGGGAGGACACCAGCATTTGAATGCTCAGGAAAGGCTCCATGTGGAAGGTGGTACTTGAACCATATGTTTCTTAAAGGAAGTAAGAAATTCTGTTAGGCAGAGGTAAGGAAATGAGTGTATTCATGGCACTGTGGGATAAGTAGTGAAAAGACACAGAGATGTTTTTTAATGCTGTATATGAGGAAGAAATAAATGTTTAGTTTGAATAACATGTACAGAAAGGGAAATGATTTAAATGAGGCTACAGAGATGGTTTCAGTCCTAGTCATGAAGAAGTTTTAATACCAAATGGGGCTGTTTATATTTTATGCTAGTGGTAATGGAGAACCACTAAATTTATTGAGTATGGTAGTGAAACCGTTATCTCTGGTTAAGGAAAATCATTTTAGAATCTGTGTGTGGTAGGAGAAGATATAAGAGTAACAAAATAGAAAGTTATTGTAGTCAGTCACCAATAAGATAGAGGACTAGATGTTTTATCCAATGTTCATGTCCTCCCGAACTTCTCCAGCATAGGAATTATGAACCAGAGATGAAATAATTTCAACTATATTCCTCAATCTAGAACAAGGATCCAAGCAAGGTAAAAACTGAATAAAGTAATAGTAAAGCAGACCCACATTACCAAATCCCTAATACAGTCTCACCCAACAGCCACTACTCAGCCGAACTCAACTTCCGTACCTTGAATGTTCTGTCCACCCCATCCCTCACCCAAGTAGGAGACAGCAGAAATTTGCTTAGATTGTACTAATAGTGTAGTAGAACTCTTATGCAGAATAGTACTTGGACAAAGAATGGAGGAAAGTGGGAAAGGAAAAGCAGAACATATGTATGTGCTTGGAATAGAATTCATCTTTATACTCCAACATCCCACTCTTTAGCTCCCCATCCCACCCCTGCTCCACAAGATTGTAGACAACTAGTTTCATACTTCAGAGGAGGGTTGATGGTCAGAAGAAGTAAGCTAGTAGTTACTTTAATACAGAACAAGCCAAAAAAATCAGGAAAAATAGTAGTATATTTTTAGAGAAGAAGGTGAAGAAATCCCTTTCAAACAACAACAGCAATGTAATATTAAAGACAACTAGAAGGAAATATAAACATAATTCTCATAACTTTAAGTGTCAATGCATTTAACAATCCAATAAAACCAAAAAGAGTGGCAAATTGGATAAGAAAACAAAACCCCACAATATGCTGCTTACAGGAAGCACAGTTTTTTAAAAAATATGCACAGAGTAAAAATGAGGGAATAGAAAAAATTACTATTTTTACTAAATATTATTTTCTCTCTTTTTTTTTTTTTACTATTTACTATCTTTATGACAATTTACTATTATTAGAGGAGTAAAAGTAAACAGTATAAAGTGAATCCCCAAAATTAGAAATTACAATCACATTAGCGGGCAAAGTAAAAATAAGTGTTCAAAACCTAAAAATGAGATAAACAAGAAAATCATGATGTGGTCAAAGTAATTGTAGATAACATCTAAATTCATAAAACATACATTAGTTGAATGACAAGAAATCATAAAATAATGCAGAAGTGACAAAATATTTCAGTGTCCTCTCAGTTTTTACTAAGTCTAACATAAAAATAAAGGGAAAATGTAGAAATGAATAAATTATTAGAGAAACTAGAGCAAAAAAGACATGTTGTTTTCTATATAATAGACTAAATATTTGTTAGTACCTCATGAAACTTATAGAAATTGACCATGTAGTAGGAGATAGAAAAATTTCAAACCCATGTAAAAAGACAGACATAGGAAACACTTCTGTTATAGACAATTAGACACAATAAAAATATTAATTGATTTAAGGGCCACAAACAAAAGACATAGGCTCAAGTGGATGAGTGAATCAAAAAATAAATCATAGAACTAATGTTAAAGAAAATTATAATGATGAAATAACATACTCAAATTTTTGAGATGCAGTCTTTAGGGGAAAAATCATAGCCTTGTAAGCATACGTTAGCAGTACAGACAATGAGAGGATTGATGAACTAAATATACATTTGAAAAATTAAAAAAAACTAACAAACACAAAAAAGAGGCAATAAAAATAAGAGGAGAAATAAACTGTAAATCAATAAAAGAAAAAGACCCATAGAAATGATAAATTGATTCCTTAAAAAGGCTACTAAAATTGTTAAACTTTTATCCAGTCTTATTCAAAAAAAGAACAAAAAGCCAAATCAAAAAATATAGCAAATGAATAAGATAAAATCACAATAAAACCAGAAGAAATTTTTTAAAAGAGTAGTAAAAATCTGTTAATATATATTTATATGTTAACAAAGCTGGGAACACAAAAAAAATATTGAGGAAATATTTCAAAACTACAAAATGTCCAAACTAAGAGAAGAGCAAATAGAGATCTTAAATAGGCCAGTATCAGAAAAGGATATAGAACTAGCTTTAAAGGAACTACTAAAGAAAAGGAAAAAATAAAACAAAACAGAACTGGTCAGTGATGGATTCTGTCAGACTTTTGAAAAGGGGACCAGTGATGGTCCTTAATAACTTTCTCTGGAATTTTGTCTAAAGGAACCTCAGGATCTGGGGTGTGTCCTTCTTTCTCTTGATAGAAGCTGTCTATGGTGAGAGCTCTCTTTTGCTTCTTCATTTTTTTTTAGACAGCGTGGATGTTTCTTTAAGGCTCGGAAAAATGGCAGCTGAAGTTCTTTGCCCTGGGGCAATTTGGTGAATTAACTTAAGGTGCTGGGCTGGTGGGGGCTAGGACTAAGTCAGAATTACTCCTTAAACAAGGCAAGTCTACCAGAACACCTGCCTCCAATCAGGGCAGAGTATCCCGAGTGCCTCAGATAAACTCCAGGTGTTTGAAGTTTGGAGTTTCTGCCAGGATGAGCTGAGTCCCACCCTCACTCCCGGCCTTCACCAAGTCCACTGTTTATCCCTCTGTCTGAGTTAAACCTGATATGAAGTTCTTCAGACATATTTGCAAGCAGTGTCCAAGTATTTCTGAATTCGTTGACTTGAAGATCAGTTCAGAGGCTTATTTTATTGTTGATTTGAGAGAAGATTGGAGGAGGACACAGAGAGTCATGTTTTCACTCCACCATCTTGGCTTCACCCCCCTATTTCTGACCGATTCTGTCAAACTTTTAAAGGACAAGTAGTACTCAGACTATATAAATTTAATCAGAAATTGAGAAATACCTACCAGAATTCTTTTATGAGACAAATATAGTTCTGATACCTAACAAGATAAAGCACAGAAGAGTTATAGGCCAAAACCAATTTTTTTGGTTGTTATTGTTGTAGAACATGTAGGACACAATAAATAGAGTATTTGGGCCTGGAGACAAATTCAACCTCAGACACTTAACTAGACAACTTACAGAACCCTGAGCAAGTAACTTAACCCTGGTTGCCTCAGTCCTAATCTGTAAAATAAGCAGGAGAAGGAATTGGCAAACTGTTCCAGTATCTTTCCCAAAAACTTCTAATGAGGGCATAAAGAGTTAGACATGACTCAGTAGCAACAAGAACTTCATGATTTCAGGTCTAGTACTCTAGCTGATCAATTTATGCTTTAAAAAAACCTACTAAAATATGCATAGAGGGACTTTTTGTAATATTACAAAAAGTGTTAAAAAATCTAAAGCAAGTATTACATGCAGTGATAATATACTGTAAAGCCTTTTCTAGTAAATATGGCAGTAGTACAAGGTTCCTCATTCTCTCCACTGTTATTTTATGTTTTTGAAAATACTAGCAAAAGCAATGAGAAGAGGAATTAAAGGCATATAAATAGTAATAAAAAATAAATCAAACTTTCCTACTTTTCTAGTGATATGATGGTATACTTGAAAAATTAGCAAAGATATTCATTGAAATTATAATAAATACTTTTGGCAAAGTTGTAGGCTGCAAAATAAACCCTCAAAAATCAACTGCATTTCCATAAAATAATGACAAAATTTAAGATACAGTAATAGAAAGAGAAATTCCATTATAAATAACTACAAAATGCATGAAGTATCTGGCAACTAATCTTGTATAGATTCACTTGTAAAGTACTCCTTAAAGAAAATAAAGGACTTAAATAATTGGACCAAAATTAATCTCTAATAGCTGATCCCTAGCATAATTCTAGTATGATTAAAATAGAAACAACACTTGTTAACTTATTTTTTTAATACTATACCAAAGTATCAATGAGATTTTCATTTGGTAAAACAAAACGTAAACTATTAAGAGAAATGTTAAAAAAAAATAGGGATAAAAAGAAAATAACACTCCAGCTTGAACTCTAATACATATATATAGCAGTCATTAAATAATTTTGTTTTAGCACATCTCTACAAAATAGAGGAGTAAATCAATAGAATAGACTACATACACATGCTTGTGTGTGTGTGTGTGTGTGTGTGTGTGTGTGTGTGTTACATAAAGAGAGACAAGGAGACAGAGAGAGAGAGAGAGATTACCCAAATCTATTCTCCAAAAGGAAACGTTCAAAAGATATGAAGAACCAGTTCTTAAAAGAATTGCCAAGAATTAAGAAGCAATGAAAAGATGTGGTAAGCCACTAATGATAAGAAAAATGCAAATCAAAAGAGTAGTGCAATTTCAATTCCATCCTGCAAATTGGCAAAGATGACAATAGTTAATTTTAGAGGGACTTTGGAAGGATAGACACATTGGATGCATTATTGGTAGAACTATGCTTTGCTACATTTTGGAAAACAATTTGGAATTATGAAAATGCAGTGTGAATACCCTTTGTCCCTATGGTCCACTGCCAGACTTATACCACATATGAAGAAAGTCCACATACCGAAATTTTTATAGTAGCCCTTTTATTGATAGCAAAGAATTGGAAACAAATTTTATACCCATCAATTGTAGAATGGCAAAACAAATCATAGTACATGGATTTATGGAATATTATCGTGGGTATAAGAAATTATGAATGTGATGAATACAGAGAAGCTTAAATCAATAAAGAATGAAGTAGAAAGTAGAAGAAAACAAAGTACACGATGGTTGCAAGAGTATAAATAGAAGGAACAACCACAAGATCAAAAGAAGTAAATGTTGCAACATTTTAAAGAACAAGCATGGCTCAAAAGAAGAGATTTGAGGAAATATTCCCAGTCAGTTGCAGAGGAAAGAGAACCTTAAGTGTTGTACATTGCATTTTTTCTTCTTCTTTTGTGTTTAAAAAAAAAAAAAAACAGTTTTCATATGTGATACTTCTTTCAGAGGGAAAGGAAAAGAATACTGGGGGAAAATATGATGATGTAAAAATAAAACATTAATGAAAATGTGTTTTTCAGTTTATTTTTATTTCTTTCATTAAATATTTCCCAAATACATGTAAAAAATTTTAGCATTCATTTTTTAAATTTTGAGTTGCAAATTCCCTTGCTCCCATCCCTTCAGAAAGCAAGCTATGTGATATCAATTATGTATGTGAAGTCATGTAAAACATATTTCTATATTATCCATGTTGCAAAAGAAAGCACACAAAATGACTAGAAAATAAAGTTTACAAATCATACTTCATCTGCACTGAGTTCATCAATCCAAAAATTTATTTAAAAGAAAAGGAAGGGGAGCAATGAGGTGGCATAGTTGACAGAGCACCAGCCCTGTAGTCAGGAGAACCTGTGCTCAAATGTGGCCTCAGACAACTTGGCACTTTCTGAATGTATGACCCAAGGCAATAACTTAACTCTGTCTCACAAACAAAATAAACCCAAAAACAACAAAAAGAAAGAACATTATTGCTGTTCTCCAAACGAGATAAGGCCCTGCATTAGGTTGGTGGCTATGTGGGTAAAAGAAAACAAATGTACACAAGAGAAAAAATGATTTGGTGACAGATTAAATATGTGAGGCAAGGGAAAATGAGGAGTTGAGGATGATGTTGAACTTACAAACCTAAGCTCTTATATATGTGGTGGTGCCCTTGGTAGAAATAATGAAATTCTATTGAAGAGGTGGCTTGGAAAGGAGAGGTAGTGAGTTCTATTTTGGACAGATTATTATTTGGACAGAGTTTAAAATGGCTTTGGCACATCCAGTTTGAAAAGCCCAGTAGACAGTTGGTAATTCAGGATTGAAGCTCAGAAAGGAGATTTGGGCTAGATATGTAGGTAGTAAATTATCAGCATGAATAATAACTTTCAAAACATTTTATTTTTAAAATAATTATTTTAAAGCATTAGTATTCTTTTGATAACAATTTTTCTAATGATGCTGTTTATTAATGTCATGGAACACCATAATATCTGAAGAACAAAAATTTGAGGTTACTTACAGGGTTCTGAAATAACTTCAAGGGTGGTTCATTGTTAGGAAAACATAATAGATCATAAACAAAAACAACAAAAATCATATCAACATAGGCAGAAAATATTTTGATAATATACAAAAAACATTTCTGTTAAATCCTAAAAAGATAGGAGTAAAGGAACTTAGCCATAATGTGGTATTTGACATCTATTTGAAACCTAGAGCCAACATTATAACTTACTAATAAAAAAGGAACAAATTATGAATTTTCTTGTTCACCAATATAACTCAACTTATTGATAGAAATGCTAGCTATAGCAAAAATATAATAAAACAACATTGTGGGAATAAGCATAGTTTAAGAGGATACAAAATTATCACTTTTTCCAGATGCCATGTTTATTAAATTAGAAGATCTGAGAAAATCAATTAAAAATTCATTGAAGTAATTATCTTTGGGCACATATCAGGCTATAAAATTAAACTAAATAAATCATCACCATAACCTATAAAGAAGAGATAGAATAAATGACAGTATAAAACATAAATAAAAATAAACTTTATAAAATACTTTTGAGTACAACATTGAGAGAGGAATTATTTAAATACAACTGTAAAACATTTTGCATAAATAAAAACAGACCTGAATAATTGGAAAGATATCAATTGCTCATAAGTGAAATTAGCCAGTCTAAAAAATTACAATACTACTTAAATTAATTTATTTATTCAGTACAATAATAATCATACTGCCAAAGGGTTACTTCATAGTGGAGGACATTAATAAAATATTTGAGTAAAAGCATGCTATGGTATTACCAATGACAACTTGCAAGCAAACATAAAAGATCATTTTCTGGAGATGTATGAGTGGAAAAATATGTGGAAAAAAATTCTACTCATGCAGAAGTAGTGAGGAATAACATATATACTAGCCTAATGCTACATTAGTACTAACAGAATGTTAAAAGATTTAAAGGAAAGTTATAATTCAATGGATGTGTCATGGAAGATTTATGGGAGAATTTAGATAAGAGTTGCACAGGATGAGAAAGCTTTCATAGGTTATAATATGTGCTACAGAAAGAGCATCTGTATTAGTGAGTTTGCTGATGCATTGTACTATGAATTATTTGGCAAAAAGAATTGCATATTTTCATTGCATTAAGGCTCTTGTTAGTAAATATGTAAATATATGCCTTAAGAGATAAATTAAAATCAAAGTAATTTCTTTGGAATTTCATGCCTTCACTGGAGTGTATTCTTCTGTATTATTAATGCAATTAATATTATTACTTGAAAGTATCATTTTTGATTTAATCAATATGCTCTAAAATATTAAATATTTGTGTACTTAGCAATTTTTGTCTCTCTGTTCAGTGATAGATTTTCTTAATAATCTATCATTGGGCAGTTATGTTGCTATAGAAATAGTGAAAATTAATTTTATGTCTTTTTTAATCTTTCCATTAAAACTATTAACTAATTTCATTTTCTCTGTTGAATTAGAGAAAAGTCATTTGTCTTTGAAGTAATACTAATTCCTAGATTGAAATTCTTGCATCTTTGTTGGTTATTTGTCAGGAATTTTGGTTACAGATAATAGAGAATACTTTATCCTTTAATACCCAGAGCCTTTTTTCAGGACAAATATCATAATAATGTCAGTCTTTCCATTGTTTTACATAATCAGTGTTCTTCAAGTTGTAGGCAAGTATCTTAGTTTAAATAGGGAAGTTGGATTAGATATGAGGGAAGACAATAACAATAGACATGGGATATGACAAACCTAAGAAAATATATCTCTGTGCTCCCAGTTAATGGAACAAGTTATTATCCCACTTATCATATTTATGCAAACATGGCAGAACTCCCCATCCAGTTCATTCTTTACCAAAAAAACAAAGCAGAAATCATAAATTAGATATCAAAACATTCAAATGTAACAGGAAAGCAAAGTAAACAGAGAAAAATCTAGTAGTAGATGAATTTTCAGTTCTTTCTTGTGTCATATATGAAAGGACACAATCTGCTATCACCTCCCCCTCCCCAAATACAAAAACTAGTGGAGAAGAAAATAATTTTTAAATCTAAATCCTATTCTGAGGGAATGAAGGATTTATGCTGTAATTGTACAGTGGTCACATCTTTATGTCTCTGCAATGGCAAATGCCTTGTTGCCCCTTAACTGTACTCCTTCATGCTTCCTTAGCACAGCCTTAGACCTCCTGTTCTTATTGTTATTTCATTCTACTTCTGGGGTCATAATTCATTGCTTTTTCTAGCAGCTGCTGCCATCTGTTAAAGTTGTCATCTGCTGCTCCAGCTGCTCCCTCCTCTAGGAATTTTATGCTCTTTTTTGATACTGTCCTAGGCCAATATGCCTTGGGGCTAATGAGTAAGGTTTTTTAGCTTCTTTCGTAAGGCTTCCTATACCACATCAAGATGATATGGGAAAATCTCTTAGAGGTGACACACTCTTCCCTTACATCAAACACAAAGAGGTCCATCCATATCCTACTTAAGGTTGAATGTGAGGAATTGTTATAATATCTGAATATCCTTTGGAATGATCCTTCAAGTCTACATGTATTTGTATGATTTCTTAGCACAAATTATTCTATAATGGAAGTATTTAATTCTGCCAATGTTATAATAAAAATAACTTAATATTCTTCCAGATAATCCAGTATTTGTAAGATAAACTATAATTTAATGGGACCACATCTGATTGATTCATATCAAGTAATCAATAAATTTAAATACTTTTACATAATGTTAAATACTTTTTCTTATAGTTTTATGTCATATCAATGACTTAAAAACAAAATGTAATAAGAATTTTAATTCATTTTCTAACAGTAAGATGTTCAATCCTCATGCAATTTAGCATCAGTTTTTGATACTTCTACTATTAGTATTGTATTTCACTTAATATAAAATTTTGCTTATCAGAAATCCTGGGAGGTTCTGTTTAGGATCT
The DNA here is from genome assembly GCA_023553655.1 of Myrmecobius fasciatus. Classification (NCBI taxonomy): domain Eukaryota; kingdom Metazoa; phylum Chordata; class Mammalia; order Dasyuromorphia; family Myrmecobiidae; genus Myrmecobius; species Myrmecobius fasciatus. The sequence continues at coordinate 47,060 of JAJPUD010005768.1, forward strand.
GTGTATATGGGAAAACAGGTTATTTCATCTATGAAATTAAACCAGTTAATATTGCATGAGGGAGTATAGATAGAGTACTTACATTTTTCAAGCTAGAAATTTTTACCATCAAACATAATCTTGTAATCTTACGAGTAAGCTGCATTAAGTTAAATTTAGAAATTTTAGGATTTCCAACATTAAGAGCTTTTAAGTGCTTTGCATATAATTACATGTCAAGTTTTCTGTAACATTTTAACTTGATTAGAAATCTGAATGACTATATCCAAACTGCCTTTCCAACTCTTAACAGATCCCTTGCTATGTTTACTTAGAGGATCCAAATATTTCAAAAGAACAGCTTTTTGTTGTTCACCCTAATAAACGCCATAAAAATTCTGTTCCTGATAGAAATCCAAAAGAATTCTAAATAGAGAGCTCTAGAACCCTCAAGTAACAGAGTTTAATACATGTCACTTCTTTTATTTAGTATTTTAATTCAATTCGATAAACATTTATTAAATGCCTACTATGTGCTAGGGATACAAATATGGAAAAAGAGTACTTATCCAAAAGGAACTTATGATCTAGTGAGGGAAGACAACACACAAGAAGAAGATAAAGGGATGTGTATGGATGTAAGAGAGAGAATATTGAGTACCTGACCAGTCAGAATGAAGCACCTACAAAGTTCAAATTCCAATCCTCTCTAAAAGAAGGTTTTGGAAGGATTTTAGTGCTCTATCCTCTACACTGCTGGTCAGAAAGGAAAGAGTACTAAGGAAGTTGAAAAGGTATCAATTTTCAAAAACTGAATCAATCATCATTTTAATTTTGTTTTTAATAGTTTTGATATTAAATTAGATTGTGATTGAAGTGTTTTGGTTCTCAGTTTTACACAAAGAGTTGAGACCCTTAAATGGGAAAAAGTTTATCCTTATTCTCAATTAAAGAAATAATCTCCCTCAGTCTATATATATGACCAGAAACTAAATTGAAAGTAGATGGGACTCTAGGAACACAGCAGTGTATTAGTTCAGGGGCATATTCTTGTAGTGTGTGTTTCACTAATTCCTAGGAGTATGTACTGAGAAGGGAAGATATTTCAGAAACAGCATCTTAAAGCTAATGCTTTCATCTCCTTTAGCAGTACCAATGGAGAATTGGAGGCAATAGCAAAAATCTTTTAGAAAGATAATTTTATTGTTTTGAAATCCACTATTTGCTATACCAGAAATTTTATGGACATATCTTTTGAAAAATTTAATAGACTTCCATGAAGTATTTTATGTGTACTAATATGAATTGTACATGATGAGTTGAAATATGTCATTTTTGAGGAAGGGTGAGAAAGGGGTGTATTTTTTGGGATTCATCTATTGTATAGGGAAAAATATAAATTCTTCAGCTTGAAGAAATCTATAGGAGGTTCTTTACTTCCTTTTATTTCCTATGATCCAATAAGAAGTGGAAAAAGCAACATCAAAAGAAAGTGAGATTATGTCACCATTAGCAGAAGATGGCTTAAAATCAGAGGAGACTGTAGTAGTACTAATATTGCAATGCCCATCTGATTGATGTTTTTCAAAGATCCAAGGTTGGAAATGGATTTTGTTTTTAAAAAAATGTTCTGTCTGGCATACTGACTTCTAAGAAAGTGTAGAAAAACAGTAAGATGAATTAATTGATCTTTATGCCAAATATTTATAATCATTCTGTTCCATTAAAACTAAAACTAAAATAAAATGAAATAAATAGGTAATACCTAAACTTCAGAGATTAAAAGAGAATAACATGTACTCAAAATCAAATTTATAATGAAAACTTTTCTTTCATTATTGTGATGTCATATGTAGATAATTTAAAATAGCGTATGGCCTCCAGCTAGGATGCTGTGATAAAAATTTGTATTAAGCTCAGAAAAATATTACCTTCACTTTGCATAGATGCTATTATATTTTTCAAACATGATTGATATCTAATTCTAAGCCAATTGTATTTTTCTTATCCATTCTTCAAACTTTTATTAAATGTCTTATATGTACATAGCTCTCTCCCAGTCACTGATATGCAAGCACAGAGAAGAAAAAACTGTCTCTTTCAGTGAGCTAGCATTGTGCTGGAGCTGTACAACATAAGATAAGTAAATAGATAATTTAAAGAGAGAAGAATACTAAAAACCAAGAATGAATCTGGAAGGTTTTCCATAGAAAACCCACCTGAGTTGGTCTTTCAAGGTATCAAAGGAAAAACTTGTGCAAAGCTACAGTGTGTGAAGAGAAATATGGGAAATGAGCCTAAAAAGGTAGACTAGAGCCATATAATTAAAAACTTAACGTGCCAAGCAAGCATAGGAGTTTGTGTTTATTACCCAGACACAGTAAGGAATCACCGAACTCTGCCATTTATCATTCAATCAACAAACATTTATTAAGTGCCCACTATGCTAGACCCTGGGGCTACAAAGACAAAAATGAAACAGTCTTTCCTCTTAAGTGACTTATATTCTAATGCATTTATAAATATATACAACGTGAACACAAGATGAATTCTGAGGGGATAAGGAAATCTTCGTGGCATCTGAGAAGTGCATAATAGAATAGAGGACCCAAGCACTTGGATTTTGATGGAAACAGTGGATTGTGAGACGCAGAATTCGGAATAGAGGATAGCCAGGTATGAGAGATGGAGTGTTCTTTGTGAAGAGCAAGAAAGCCAGGTTAGCACAACCATTGAGTGAGTGAAATATATGATTGGAAAGGTTATGTTGTGAAAGGCCGTATTTTGGAGCTTATTTGATCTTGTAAACATTAATTGAATACAAGAGTGACATGATCAGACCTTTTATTGTTTACTTGTTTTTCAGTCATATCTGAGTCTCCATGACCCTTTTTGGAGTTTTCTTGGCAAAAGTCATGTAGTGGTTTACCATTTCCTTCTCCATTCCTTTTACAGATGAAGAAACTGAGTCAAACAGTTAATGACTTGTCCAGGGTCACACAGCTATTAAGTGTGTGAGGCCAGATTTGAGTCTTCCAGTCTCCAGGTCTGGAATTTTGTCCACTATGGCACCTAGCTGCCAAAAATCAGTCCTGTACTTTAGTAATTTTGGCAACTGTGTGTAGAACATATTGAAAAGGGAGATTGGAGACAGTGAGACTACTCAGGGAGAGATAGCAGTACTATGAGAGATGTAAAACTGTTACAGGATGAACTGAGCTAAATCAGTAAAACAATTTATACAACAGCAACAGCATTTGAAAAACTTGAGAGCTCTAACCAATGCAATGACCAATTCCAGTTTCAGGGACTAATGATGCAGTGTGCTATCCATCTCTTGGCAAAGCAATTAAGGATTTACCATGAAGAATAAGATATTTATTTTAGATATAGCCATTGTGGAAATGTGTTGCTCGGTTATGCATGTTTATTACAAGGACTTCTTTCTGTTTTTTTTTTATTTGTTTGTTTGTTTGTTTCCTTTCTAGAATAGAGAAGAGTAGAATAAGGGGAAAAGATAAACAAAAATTAAGAAAAGAGAGCCTGATTTAGGGCAATGTCCTTTGTTCACCTTCTATCTTGGGACAAAATAAAATACTTATATTTCACTCAACAGTTTATAAAAACATTAGCTATAATACTTAGCTATAACATAGAAAGGATATTCAGTAAAGATACTGCAGCACTTAATGGGGGTTGATCAAGCTCCCCTCCTCTCTTGTCACAGCTTTAACAAATCTCCCAACACTGAAAGGTGACATAGCTGGAACCTTAGCCTCCTGAGCCAATCATATATTCAGAATAAATCCTAATTCCCGTGAAGTCTCAGAGGAAGGAAGGAGGAATCATGATAATGGCCCTGTCCCAAGGCCATTGAGGCAACTTTTGAAAAAATGCACAAGAGAGAACAGAAGAAAGGCCAGCCAGAATCACAGTCAAATGAGGTAACTTCAATTTATTATGTGTTTTTTTTCCTTTTTTTCTCATTTTTTCAAAACATATGCATATATAGTTTCCAACAGTCATCCTTGCAAAACCTTGTGTTCAAATTTTTTTTCTTCCTCCCTTCATCCCCTCCAGACGGCAAGTAATCCAATGTTATACATTTTTTTTCACAATTATCATGCTGCATAAGAAAAATCAGATCAAAAAGGGAAAAATGGGGAAACAAAACCAAAATGCAAGCAAACAACAACAACAATAAAAAATGAAAATACTGTGTTGTAATCCATATTCAATTCCCACAGTCCTGTGTCTGGGTGCAGATGACCCTCTCCATCATAAGACCATTGGAACTGGCCTGAATCACCTTGCTATTGAAAAGATCCACGTCTATTAGAATCGATCATCACATCTTGTGATGTGATGTGATGTAATCTTGTTGCTGTGTACCATGTTCTCTTGGCTCTATTCAGTTCGTTTTGCATCAGTTCATGTAAATCTCTCCAGTCCTTTATGAAATCATCCTGCTGATTATTACATAATTTTTAAAAAGAAGCAAGCTGTACAGCTTTATATTCAGTCCTTTTTCTATTCTAAATATATTTCTAGAAATGCCCATTTTAATTAGTGTTTGTTAAGGTCAAAATGAAAATAAACAAATTTAAAATATATTTGTAGGTTAGGATTTGCAACACTAGCCATTTTGAATGTGTATGATATTTCCTAGACATTGTACTTATATTTCAAATAAATTTTCACTCAATATTATACGGCTAGGTTATTTTTTTATTTTTAAGTTTAAGATTCCTTGTAGAAAGTCCTTATGAATTTTTTTCCTTTTTATTTTTTTTATTTTTTGTCCTTATGAAATTTTAAAGGAATAACTTTCTTTTTTTTATTAATACTTTTTATTTGCAAAACATATGTATGGGTAATTCCTAAACATTAACCCTTACAAAGCTTTCTGTTACAAATTTTTCCCCCCTACTCCCCACCCCTCCCCTAGATGGCAGGATATCCACTACATGATAATTATGTTAGAATACTTAAGAAATCAAATATATGTATAGTTATTGCATCATTTTTTGTGCAGGAGAAATCATATCTACAAGAAAGAATAATCTGATAAAGGAAATACAATGCAAGCAAACATCAACAGAGAACATGAAAATGATATGTTGTGGTCCACATTTCACATCCCTTTCTCTGGGTGTATATGGCTCTCTTCACTGAACAATTGGAACTGGTTTGAAGCATTTCATTATTGAAGAGAGTCATGTCCATTAGAACTGATCCTCATATAGTATTGTTGTTGCCATGTATAATGATCTCCTGGTTCTGCTCACTTCACTGAGCATTAGTTCATGCAAGTCTCTCCAGGTCTCTCTGAAATCGTCCTGCTGGTCGTTTCTTACAGAACAATAATATTCCATAACATTCTTATACCATAATTTATTCAGCCACTCTCCAATTGATGGGCATCCCTTCAGTTTCCAGTTTCTAGCCACTACAAAAAGATCTGCCACAAACATTCTTGCACATGTGGGGCCCTTTAAAGGAATAACTTTCAAAGAGATATAGTAATTTTCATATAATCTTTATTTTTGAAGCAAGTGTTCATGATGAATAGAAGTGTAGTTTCTGTGTAGTGTACCTACCCTTGACTTGTCTTTATTCTTTACTCCTGAACCATATTTTCCAACCTAATTTTCATTATTGTCTATGTCCATTCTTTTCCCTGAAGTCATTGAGTACCAAATTATATGTTGATTTAATTTGGAGGATCTTCTTGAGCTCATTGCAGAATTCTTCTACTTATTACAATAAATGTTGACATATAAACTAGGATTTCATAATTTTTTTTGCAAATATTCATGACCACTACAGAAGGTGATAGCTGAATGTGATCATATAAAATGATGTTTCTTTTTGCCTTTGGCACACAGCAAAATTAACATTTTTAGCTGTTTTATTTAATGTTCTAAGGAGAACCAGTGCGATATTATTCAATATAGCTACACCTTTCTCTTCAAAGGAACTACCTCTGAACTATTCTTCCATTTAGCCATAACTTCCTACCTAAAGTCCTACTCAAAAACCTCCTTATAGCATGGAAATGACTATAGATTCTTTTTTTATTAATACTTTTTATTTGCAAAACATATGTATGGGTAATTCTTCAACATTGACCCTTACAAAGCTTTCTGTTACAAATTTTTCCCCCCTACTCCCCACCCGTCCCCTAGATGGCAGGATATTCACTACATGTGAATTATGTTAAAATACTTAAGAAATCGAATATATGTATACTTATTTCCACACATCGTTTTTGTGCAGGAGAAATCGTATCTACAAGAAAGAATAATCAGATAAAGGAAATACAATACAAGCAAACATCAATAGAGAGCATGAAAATGATATGTTGTGGTCCACATTTCACGTCCCTCTTTCTGGGTGTACATGGCTTTCTTCACTGAACAATTGAAACTGGTTTGAAGCATTTCATTGTTGAAGAGAGTCATGTCCATCAGAATTGATCATAATATAGTATTGTTGTTGCCGTGAAAAATGATCTCCTGGTTCTGCTCACTTCACTCAGCATCAGTTCATGCAAGTCTCTCCGGGCCTCTCTAAAATCGTCCTATCATTTCTTACAGAACAATAATATTCCATAATATTCATATACCACAATTTATTCAGCCACTCTCCAATTGATGGGCATCCATTCAGTTTCCAGTTTCTAGCCACTACAAAAAGAGCTGCTTCAAACATTCTTGCACATGTGGGGCCCTTTCCTTCTTTTATGATTTCTTTGGGATATAAGCATGATTATAGATTCTTAAAAGCAATGCCAAAGCAGCACAATGTTTTACTGTGCTAGAAAGTTTTTTTTTTTTTAAATATGGTCTCATCACAGACTGTTAGTCTAAATTTATTTCCTTTAGTCTACTTTCAAAGACTAGCCCTACATTTGTATGGAAAGCTTTCCTCTACTAGATTAGTTATTTGATTATGAAATATTTGACTGCTGCAAGCCATTAAACAAAGAAAAATATCAAATGGCCAACAGTAATGATGATATCAGACTAGCAAAAAAATTGAGCATAGGGTACTAAGAATCACAAATTTTAGACTTTCTATAATTGTAAATGTGATATCTTTGTCCCAAGGCCAATAAGGAGTACATACTTTTAAATAAATTAAATCATGCTAATTTTGACATTCTTTCCATAAATCTGTATATACTGAGTTTAGAAATGCAAAAAAAAGAGAAAATCTTAATCATTTAAAGAAGTCTTTGTTGCCTAATTTGTCATGGCCTAAATTTTTTTTGACAATAATCAAAACAATTACATTTTAATTTAATTGCTTAATCATTTTGAAATGAATTTCATCTAATGATAACATCATTAATGTAGTACTTTTTGCAAAACACTTTACATGTTTTTCATTTAATTTTCACAATGATATCCAGATGATAGGTGCTGTTATTATCCCAATTTTACAGATGAGAAATATAGACACAAGAATAGTAAGTGACTTAATCAGAGTCACACAGCTAGGGAGTATTTGAGACAAGATTTGAATTCAGGTTTTTCCAACTCCTAGTCCAGCACTTAGATATTAATATGCATAATTCACCACTTACTCCTTCCCACTGTATTACCTTCTATCTTATTTGGTTTTTTTTTCCTGTCTCTGAATACATTTTTTAAATCTTTGGTAGATATACTTCTTCAATGAGTATGCTAATTTGATCCTATTTTCTTTTCTTTTCATTAGAGAAACTGTATCAGAGCTAGTATCACAAATTATTTTACAATAATACTTGTTTATTCAATAATTTTCATGATGTCAGCATATATGCTAAGTTATCTATCTCTATCACTAACTGTGACTGTGGGCACATCATTCTTTCGAAGTCTCAGTGTTCTTATCTGTAAATAAAGGTTTTGGACCAGAAAATCTTGGGAGTTCTCCAAGCAACGAAGTTCTGTATTTCTGTGATACAATGTGTACTAATCACTGAGGCTCAATATTTGCTAGACTTTATCTTCAAGGCAGTGTGGATAAAGTGCTAAACTACAGTTAGGAAGATCTGAATTCAAATTCTGACTCAGACACTTACATCACACTATACAAGACTCTTCACCCTCTGAGCTTTTCTCACCACATGAAATAGAGATAATATTACCTGTATTATTTGAGGATCAAATGAGAAAATGTACCTCAGTTATCATGCAGATCTTAAAAAAACAAAACAAATTGAGTTATTATTACATAAAAGATAATCCTGTAGTCACTCAAGTCATGGCATGCTTATGTATCCTCAAATTCCATAAGTTCTGAGAGACACTGTTCCTTGTAGTAAATTTGTGACTTAGTTAATTCTATTGACTACATTTGGAGCAAATATATTATTTCCCTTCATCTCTCCAAGCTGTAGTTCTGAGTTGCAAACAAGTATGCCCACTATTAGAAGTAGAAACTTTATTGTTGATTTTTTTTTTTTTTTTTTTTTTTAGTTTGGGTAGTGATATAAAAAGACATTGGCATGAACTCATTTAGTTAGGTATTGAACTTAATTGGAACACCAGTACGTAGTGTCAACCTTTTCATCAATTTAGAAGGAGTAATTAATTTAATTTATTAATTTATGAAAGGTAATTAATTTATCATATAACTGACAAAGTGAAACTGTTCTTTTTATAATAGCCTTCATGTCTGCTTTAAATATGAAGCTTATCATTTGAAAACTGCTGATTGTTTAGCACCTTCACAGCCATTTTACTTTGAAAGTTTGTAGAAATAAAAAAAAATATTAATTAAAAAAACAGATGAAATTGAGAAAAAATGGTAGAGAGAGGATCATAGAGAAACATATAACACTTCAGTAAACCTTTAATAACTACTCATTAGGCACCACTTATTATAAGTGCTGGGGAAACAAAACAAGAGAGAAATAATGACTGTTCTTAAAGAGTTCACATATAGTCTCTACTGGGTCTGTATCCCAAAGAGACCATAAAAAAGGGAAAAGGGACCTATATGTGCAAAAATGTTTGTAGCAACTTTTTTTGTTGTGGCAAGAAACTGGAAACTGTTATAATGCCCTTCAGTTGGAGAATGGCTGAATAAGTTATAGCATGTTAATGGAATGAAATACTATTGTTTTGGCAACAACAATACTGTATGATGATCAATTCTGATGGACATGGCCCTCTTCAACAATGAAATGTTTCAAACCACTTCCAATTGTTCACTGAAGAAAGCCATATACACCCAGAGAGAGAGATGTGAAATGTGAACCACAACGTAACATTTTCATGCTCTTGATTGATGTTTACTTGCATTGTGTTTCCTTTATCTGATTTTTCTTTCTTGTAGATATGATTTTTCTTGCACAACAATGATAAGTGTAGAAATCTGTATACATATATTCAATTTGTCAAGTATTTTAACATAATTAATATGTAGTGGATATCCTTCCATCTAGGGAAGGGGTGGGGAGTAGGGGGGAAAAATTTGGAACAGAAAGCTTTGTAAGGGTTAAGTTGAAGAATTACTCATACATATGTTTTGCAAAGAAAAAAAAGTGATAATCTGGTTCCCTCATTACCTATTTTAATTCATTTAATTTCTTTTTCTTTTTTTTATTGTCAAGGCTAGCATTTCTAATAAAATTTAATTCAAAATTTTTTAAGTTAAAAAAAAAAAGAAATACTATCGTTTTATAAGAAGTGATCAGCAGGAGGATTTCAGAAATGCCTGGAGAGACTTACATGAACTGATGCTGAGTGAACTGAGCAGAACCAAGAGATCATTGTACATGGCAACAGCAAGATTATGTGATGATCAACTGTAATGGACTTGGCCCTTTTTAACAATGAGATGATTCAGGCAATTCCAGTAGACTTTGTGATGGAGAGAGCCATCTGCATCCAGCAAGAGGACTTTGGGGACTAAGTGTGGATCATAACATAGTATTTTCATCTTTTTTGGTTTTTGGTTGCTCCTTTTTTTCCTCATTTTTTTTTCCTTTTTGATCTGACTTTTCTTATGTGGCATGATAGATGTGGAAAGAATTTCACATGTTTAACATATATAACCTACTGTTTAGGGGAGGGGATGTGAGAAAGGAAAGGAAAAAAATTTGGAACATAAGGTTTTGCAAGGTTGAATGTAGAAAACTCTGCATATATTTTGAAAAAAAAAGTTATTAAAGAAAAAAAGAAAAAAGTTTATAGAAACCTCTAGGGAAATATCTCTATAGGGTAGTATTATTTGTAAATGTCAAGTTTTATAGAACATTAGGAGAATCAGATAGATAACTTCAATTAATTTTTGTTAAATTATTAACATTGATAATCAGGAATGGAAAGCACTGGTCTAGAAAGGGAAGAGATTAAAGGGGGTACAATCTCAAAATGTTGTCAGTGTCCCTATTTTGAATGTTCATTAGTGGGTGAGACTACCAGCAGAATTAGGAATTCTTGATAAGTGGACCAAATTATAAAATTCACAATACTTTTTCACCCCCTTCCTTTCCCCTACCACACATTAATGCACTTGATTAAACTTGAAGCTAATTGATAATGCTATGAAGTATTCTTGCAACTTTCTGGTTGATAAAGCCTCTTAGCCCAAAACTTGTTAAGTGTGGCTTATTTATTTATATATTTTTTTTGAGGACATTATGACTTCTAGGTTCATAGTCTTAGAGCTGAGGGAGAACCCAACTAGTGGTTCCTCAATTTACAGGTCACGAGATTGAGGTTTTAAGATATCTTTTGACTTCAAGTATAGTGTTCTTGTTACTGCCCCATATGATATCTCTGAATTGCATTGTCAATTTCAGAGTTAGTAAGGATAAAGCCAGGGTTTTAACTTGGGTGTCCTAAAATCATATACACTGTTCATGTCACCATACTCCCTGCGTGATCAACATTCTGCTGGACCCTGTAAAAAAATATTTTTAAAATGCCATTGGGCTTTCTCTCAAGAAATTTACCATATAATTTTATCTAATTTATACATGAAATATTTAGAGAACAGTTAAGTGCCAGATATTATGGCGATGCAGTTGCTAACATACAAGGAACTCAAAAGAAGAGTAGTGTCATTCCAGGTTAGAATAGTTGAACTTCTTGTTCAATACACAGGACTTGAGCTGGATCTTAAAAGAATAAGTAACATTTAGAGAAGTGGTAAACATAAGAAAAGAATCCAAGAATGGGAACAACATTAGGCAAAGATGAAAGAGAGGTCATAGTATGTGTGTTTATGTGTAAGGGGGCATTATAAGGGAGGAAGGGGAGAAGATGAAAGGAGAAAGGATAAAGGCAAATGGGGCCGGATGATGGAGGACCTTCAATGTCAAGCTGATTTAGTAAGATGTAGAGAATCATTAAGCACAGGAATAAGATAATAAACATGATGTGTTTCTAGCAATGTTTAAGACTATTTGGTTGAATTCACAAGGAGCTAAGAACATTCAGCCTTTCCTATCATGTACTCAGCCATTGAAGTTTTCCATTAAGTTTCTTGCTTAGGGAATCTGCTCTATTAAAAGGGAACTCTTCTTTCTTACATTCATCAGTTTATTGAAATTCCCCACCCAGGCACCCTAGGCAAAAGTTATTCATGGCTGGTGTTTAGAGCTTCCTCCCCCAAAATGGAAAAAGTAAGAAAAGAGGAATTCAATCCATATTGTGAATCAGGCAAGGGATAAGTAATTTAGTCCTATAGAGAAAGAAATGCTAAACTTAGAAAGAACTACAATAGGCATTAATGATTAATAATTTGATGATTTAAATGCAATTCAGCAACTTAACTAATACTAGTAGTACACTCAGCTGGGAATTTTGTAGTAAAATGATATCAAGACATAAAACAATTTTGAAAGAATGCTAATTAGTGGTTTTATATTTGGCTTCACTTTGGCACTATATTGATCAAATAGTCTAGTTTCAGTTGCCCTACTTTGCCAGTACAAAACCTGCAGCAGAGAACTCTTCCATACTGCTAGGATTGCTGTTGCTACTTGAACCAAAAACATCCTCTCCAGTAAATACTGCTGTCACTATGCCAGTCTTTCAGAAATCCAAAGGCCTCTCTTCTCAATTTTCCTGCTACGGGCTATTTACTCACCTAAAATTATGAAAGAACAAATACAGGGGCAGCTAGGTGATGCAGTGGATAGAACACCACCCTGAAGTCAGGAGGACCTGAGTTCAAATGTGGTCTCAGACACTTAATAATTCCTAGCTGTGTGACCCTGGGCAAGTCATTAACCCCAGTTGCCTCAGCAAAAAGCAAAAAAAAAAAAAGAACAAATACAGAAAAGACAGAAGTGGCAGTGAGATCATTGACACTTGGAGTCCAGTAGAGATATCTTGCTATCATCTTTTCTCCCACCTTTCCCTCAGATTGCAGTTAACAGTACACATACATTTCACCTCTGGAAAGATATAGAAGTAACAGTAACTCCTTTTGAACCTCAATTGAGTTATTTACCCTTTCTGACTCAACAGATAATTAGGTGATTTTTTTTTTTGAAAAAAGGAAAAATCATGTCCCATTTATGAGACACTCATATGAATCACTCATGACTAAAAGCAGAAGGGAGATGATTTAGGAGACTATTGTGTTAATACAAACATACATTAAAAAAAGATAAATAGAAAAAGTTTTAGATTGTGAGAGGAAGTGTCAAAAAATCTGAGTTCAAAGCCTGAACCAGATAGTGTAACTTAGACAAGTAATTTACTCTCCGATTTTTAGTTTCCTTATCTGGGGGGGGAGGGGAGGGAGATACACACACACACACACACACCCACACACTTACTTTGTTGTGAGTGGATAAATGCAGTGCAGTTTTGAAATTTCTATTAAATGTGAGCTATTATAGGTTGTGAGAATGGAGAGAAAATGGCCAATTGAAGTAAGTAGTGTATGTAAATTTAGTATTATTTAATCATTACATTCTGGATTGCAATGTTTTCTAAATTGTTGTCACTTCCTTTGATTTATAAAACTTATTTATTTTAACAATTCTGAATGAGAATATTTCCAAAGTTTATTGTGTATACCCTGGCTTCCTAAAGAGAATGTGATGCCCATACCTTCTCTTGAAGATTTAGTTCTAATTACGATTTTTCTTGCACAACAATGATAAGTTTGGAAATATGTATACATATATTTGATTTGCCAAGTATTTTATCATAATTAACATGTAGTGGATATCCTGCCATCTAGGGGAGCGGTGGGGAATGGGGGGGGGGGAAATTTGTAGCAGAAAGCTTTGTAAGGGTTAATGTTGAAGAATTACCCATACATATGTTTTGCAAATAAAAATAATAATAATAATAATAAAAGATTTAGTTCTATTTATACATTACTATTGTGTTAAAATAATGTTTCCAGGGCTTCTTAAGATAATAGTATGACATATATTCAATTTGCCAATATTTTAACATAATTAACATGTAGTGGATATCCTGCCATCTAGGGGAGGGGTGGGGAGTTGGGGGGAAAAATTTGTAACAGAAAGCTATGTAAGGGTTAATGTTGAAGAATTACCTACACATATGTTATGCAAATAAAATAAAAAATTAAAAAAAAAAAATAATAGTATGATTTTTTGCATTTTATAAATGATCTTATGCTGTTGTACTTTTTGAATTATGTCTCTTTATAGATTAACAGTCCTTTCTGTAAATCCCCAATTGAATCTTTTTATTAAGTCATTGGCATACTGTCTTTAGTAATCTTTTCTCACCTTCCAATTTGCTATTTCTGCACTAGGGTGGATTAAAAGGATATTACTGTTTTCCAGAACTCAGTGAAAAGTACTTTTAGCTCTAAATGCAGCTTCTAAAACTCCATAAAACATCGTTTTTTTAAATCAGAATCTACATTTAAGTCTAAATGAGAAAGGCCAAACAAACCCTATATAACTTTGAATTCCAATAAAAATTTATTTTTATGTTTTTGGTAACTGTAGTTTTCAGAGACCCCTTTATTTACAATATTCACTTCAGCAAAATCAAAGCAAAGAAATATCTTTACTTAAAGAAGTTGCTAGTATTAAAAGAATAAATGGATGTATAGAGGCAAATCAAGAAATACTTAAATTTTACAATTAGGTCCTGATTAACCTCTATAATAAATTGTATAAGTATCCACATTATTTGAATTTTTATTGCATATTTCCACTGTACTAGAACTAATTATGATATTTTATATTATAACTCACATAATAACATTATGATTATATTTCATATTATTATAATTTTATAATGTAGTATAATTTACATAATGCCATTTTCCAGGTTTTATTACTTACACTATTCAGAGCCTACCAGTATTTAGGTTCATTTTTTAGCACATGCATACATATATAAACATGCACACACATACACAGACATACTTTCTGATAATAAAAACTGAAGCATTATTCATGCATTTTGTAATTGTTATTGTTTCCTAATAGACATCAACCCATGTAGACATTATAGCTATTAATCACTATGATCTTCAAATAATATATCAGTGAAATTCTTTGCAAATCTTAATTCCCTATAGAAGTGCTAGCATTTTCTATCATTGATGTCGTTTTTGTAGCCATAAAAAACATATTAGCTACCTCATATCAAATCTTCAGCAAAAGAACTTAGATGTTAGTAGGTCTCAGAATATATTTTTCATCTTTCTCTTTTTTTGGAGATAATTATCTAGTCTCTCTTCTGTTAAAAAGTTTCTGTTTCATTAATTTCTTTCCTTTGCATACACTTACTTTTTTTTTTTTTTTTTTCCCTGAAGTAGTGGGGGTTAAGTGCCTTGCCCAGGGTCACACAGCTAGGAAGTGTTAAGTGTCTGAGACTACATTTGAACTCAGATCCACCTGACTTCAGGGCTGGTGCCCTATCCACTGCCCCACTTAGCTGCCCCATATACTCACTTTTGAAAGCAAGTTCTAAACAAAGAAGCAGCCCTTGGTGAAAGGTTTATTTCTGATATCAAGTTAGATCTATCTCTTACGCATATTTGGCATGGGAATGTTTTGCCTTTTTTTTTAGAGGGTCGATTTCACCTATGTTTCTGCTATATCTCAAAAAAAAGATTATTGATTTTATTGAGCATTATAAATATATAAATTAATTGAGTTGCTATAAATTGAGTAAACATTTTATATTTAATTATATTTCATTTTTCCATTGTTTTAAAAAACTGGTTTAGCTCACTGAAATGAATTTAAATGTTTTTAAAATGATATATTCTAGTCATTAGTGTCTTAAAGATAAATGTTCAAATGAATTTTACATTTGTATTTCTCTAGGATGGTCAATCAGAAATTTTATATACGTTTTGGAATGTAGTGACTGATACCCTTTCTTCTCGATTTCAAACAGCCACAAATTGTGAGTATTCTGTTGAGATCTACTATCATTCATGTTGCCATTTTCAATAATATGTGAACTTTTACTGTCATGATAAAATGCTTTTATTCTTAAAACCAATAGTTATCTAGTTAGGAATTTTATAGATATTTATCAAAGTTGTGTTTATATGTGTAAAGCAATCAACTTTTGAAAAAAATCCAAAAAGAGAGGAAGTTGATCACAACTCCTCCATTTGTGTTAAGAGTGATTGGCACCATATATCGAAAATTGAGTTACTATATCTAAAATTATTCATACTCCGGAACTTAAAAGTACTAAGTATGAAGAGTTGCAAAGGTTTCATGTTTAGTGACTAATGTCATACGCAAAGTTGAAGCATTCTTATCATAAAAAAGAAGTTAATGACCTACACAAAAACCATAAAATTTCTTTGCCCTTTCAATCACCAAACAATAGATACATAAATCTAGATACATAATATCTAACAACTTATGACCAAGACCAGTCTTGTGAGCAATGATTTCTTTAGTACTTCTAGGATTTGTTATTTCCTAAAGTGTGAGTTCTTCTTTTCCTCTAGATGAGCCCCATCTTATAAATCAGTAGATTGTTTTCAGAAACTAGTAAGTATAAAACAAATTCTTCTTCCTATGGCCAGTGTAGTTCAGAGACTTTCAGAACTTGGCTATTGTTCAGTAAATGGTCATCCTCTTTTTTTTTTTTTTTTTTTTTTTTTTTACTTGAACTCCTTTAATTGGTAAGACCGCCTGAACGTGAGCATTATTACCATTGACTTTGAGAATTTAAAACTAGGATGTTGAGAGAGGTATGGCCAAATTGTGAAAATTGGGCCAAGAGAGAATGTTGTGGAGCAGAAACTTTATTCAGTCCTTCCTGCCTCCATTGTCTGAACTTTAATTGCTTCAACTAGTTCCTATTGTCATGCACAAAGGTAAGAACTCCACAGAATGTCTTATTAGCATACTCTACTCCCCTTGTCTTAACCAGCTTCTCACCAGTTTGTTCTGAAGTAGAACCCACTCTAACACCTAAGAATCTCCTCAACCTTCACTTCCCTTCCTTCTTCCCTCCCACTTTAAAAGCCCACTTCACTCATTGCAATCTACAGCCCACTCTACTTAATTATTTTCATTTTGTCTGTGAACCTTATCACATCAGCAAAAGGCACCCTTAAGTGACTATGATAAACACCTATTGTGAATTTTTCACATTTTGAACCACTCTCCCATCAGCTAGTACTTTATGTACCTGCTAGTTATTCATAATTACTGTTCTCCCTGCTTCCTACTATACTCTTCCTCTTATCTTTCACTGGGAGATCTCTTACCTTGGTGTGTGACATAAACAGATCTAGTCAAACCCAGCAAGACCCTCAGCTACCTATATTGTCATCACCCCAATGACTTGGCTTTTCTACATTGCCACCACAAAGTAGTGATATGATATCTTCATCTGACAGAATACAAAAAAAAGTTTTGAATGTTTAAATATGGATCTAGTCTCCATATACATATGAAATTTACAAAATTATTAATCTAGTGATGTTATAAAGCACTCAGGAACTTAAAATATAAAAGCAATAAATTAGGATGATACCAACTTTTTTTTTTTTACTATATAGAACTTGAATTTAAATGTTTGATAATATTTGCTAATTTATAAGGATGTTAGCAAATAGAACTATATGTTTAGAATTAGGGGAAAATGCATAGTATGGTGACTTTTTAAAAAAGATGCAATTTAATTACTGCTGTGTGGGACAAAAGAACACCAACTTAAATCAGAGGCATCTCGAGGTAGAAAACAAAGTTGAGTGTCTGACCACCATCATGGTAGACTGTCAATGAAGAAAGGCTAATTACAAAAAGCAAACAGAAGATTATATGCAAGTCTAGGTAACACTCCCCATAGGCTGGCCCTCTGCCCTGATCATAAATGAGGAAATACTTCTAACCCAACCACATCTTTAGGATTACTACATTTCCTTATATGGGAGTTTTAATGCCGAGGTAGCCATAACTTGGTTTCACCAAAATGGACTATATTATCTTGTTTTTTATAAATCATGTGATTTCTGGAGAAACAAAAATTGGGCCTGGGGCACAGCTGACCTTCACTCAATTTTTAGAACACTGTCTCCATTTTGTGAGATAGCTTTTATAGGTCATTTCATTCACTGCCAAGTCAAGATAAAAGTATATGTATTTCATTTTCCTCTGATCAACAAGTACAAATTATTTTTTATGTATATATAATTTATTTGCAAATAAAACCTATTAAAATAGCTTTGGAAATACTGTAAATTATTTACCTTAATTCTTAAGTATACCTATTTTCCCCATCCAATATTAGTTGCCATAGCAATGGCAAAACTAAAATGATCCAAATGTACCAATAAACTGAATATAAAGAGACTTACCTATTCTTTAAGGTATTTCTAAAATGAACAACCTACTGTTTCTCTTCTGATCAGAATTTAAATTACTTAATTGTTTACTTTTTTCTAGGCAGCTAACTTTTTAAGCTAGCTAGATAATAACAAAAAAGGAAAGCATATGGCCTTGGGTCTTTATACATCTTTATAAGATCTTTAGTATTTCCTTATCTAAGTATTTGCTTACATAAATACTCATTCTTCCAGGCTCCCCTTTCATTGAAGTTTCACTGAATAGTTAGTTCACAAGAATCTCACCCTGCTCTGAATTCCCTTTGTATTTAACCAGCACTTTTTAGGGCTTGCTCTCCAATTATTTGATCTCTCTTAATTTTATATCCTTAAGGTTACAAAAGCATATATTCATAGTGTTATGCTGCTCCAATTGCATCAGTCACAGTGCTGGAACTAGTAGTTCCTTAGTATAGGATTTTTTGATGTTAGTGAACAAGTTTACATATCCTACAGATAGAAGCTCAGATTTAATCACAGGATATGACGTTTTCAGTCACAGAAATTTTCAAAGAACATATAACTTAAGTTATCAGAAAGCCATTACTGTGGCAGAAAAGGCAGTACTCAAACTATGAAAACCAAAGAATCTCCAAGTGATGAAATATAGCTAGAAAAGTTTTAAAAACTGGAGTATAACTATGGTTTAAAAATAAAACAAAAATCTCCTTCAGTTGTAACTAAGTGGCAGTTAAGTGGCTCAGTACAATGCTAGCCTCAGAGGTAGGAAGTCCTGAGTTCAAATGTAACCTCAAACATTTAATGACTCTGTGATCCTGGATAAATCACTTAACCTGTTTGTCTCAGTTTCTTGATCTGCAAATGGGAATCATAATAACATTTACCTTCCCAGATTGTAAGGATCAAAGAAGATAATATTTATAAATTGGTTAGCACAGTACCTGACACACAGTAAGTATTATATAAATGCTAGCTATTATTATTGTTGTTATTGTCACTTCTCATTCAAGTAACTTCATTGTTTTGATATAATTATTAAGTTGTTTTAGTGAAATTTTATAAATAATTTCCCTCAGGAGTTCTCTAAAGTAGTTTGTGAACCACCTGCCATTTTTAATAGCATACAGCAGTCCCAAAGGATAACAGTGCTTACAGCTCCAGGGATATTCAAACACTTAAATGTATCAGTCAATACAAAAGATTGCCTAACTATGAGAAGAAAAAATAATTAGAGAATACATTTTACATTTGAAAAATATCTTTTGGGATATCAAATGTTTGTGCCTACTTGAACTTCATGTTATGATATTGAATTAATAAATATATATTTATTAAACACCTACTAATTTAAAAGTTTAACACATAATGAATTCTGGTTACTCAGAACGAAAAAGTGATTCACTAATATTTTAGTAAGCATTTAAAAGTATACTTTCAGAAACTCTATGTTCTTAAATATTTATGGGTGCTGATTATTTAATATTTTATTTCTATGTCTTTCTTTTGTTTTTGTTCAATTGAATATAAAATACAAATAATAATCATTACCATTTATAAGTTGTCTTAAAATTTGCAAAACACATCACATAAATATTATTGCATTCAAAAACTTGTAGTGATAGTGCTCATTTTTTTTTGCTTTTATAAATCTGATACAAAGACATATCACTACTGCTCTAAGGATTTGGAATTTGAAAGTATCATTTTTCTTTTTATTATAATTGTTCTTTTCTTGTATGATAATTTGTAAGTGTACCTTTATAAATGCTTATAAAGCTATCTAATTTTTTTTTAAATTATGATCAAATTTTATGATAAGTAATTGCTAACCTTGGAAAATTTTTAAGTAGCATTCATATTTTTGTTCAACAAGTAGCAATTAGAACTGAAGTATATGTACTGTAATTCCAGAGAATTGCGTTATATTTATATGATAATACTGGAGAAAATCAAGAATTCAATAACAGAAACAATGCAAATATGCTATACTAGTCAACTAGAATTTATTAAGTCCCTACTCTGTTCCAGGAAGTGAGATAAGTATTAAATAAATATAATTTAACCCAGTAGCCGAGGTAAAGTTTGAAATATGATATAGTGAAATTGTCATTGAATTCATTAATCATTATAATATAATTGGTCTATGATCTTTTGAGTATTGATAATCTCTCTAACAGTGCAATATTCAATGAATTTTGTATTTTTTTAATTCTGTGGAACCATTATCCAAATCTTCCCATAAATGCACTTTAAAATCTCCATTGTGCTGTGAATCTTCTAGAAATCAATGCATTATTTGCATTGCTTATCTATTACTCCTGCCAAATACTCATATTAGTTCCTTTATGAGTACTATATTCTTAAATATCTTTTGTAGTACTTTTTGTATCATCACTTAACTGGTAATATGCTACAGCCTCGTTATGCTCATCATGTACCACTTTATTACTCTTTATACTACCTTAAGTTTTGATGTAGCTATGAATCAAGGAAAACCATGCTTCAATGAGGTAGTGAATTTTCTATAAGTGACAGTATTTAAGCATAGGCTAGGTTATACTTCTCAGGAATATCGTAAAAACAAAATTGCAACTTGGACTAGATGGCTTCTAAGATTTTATAATTCATTGTAAATGAGACAAGTATTATTACCCCCACCTTATAGTTGAACAAAAAGATTCAGAAGTTTTAGTGTCTCATTTAGGGCTGTATGTTCAGAAAGAAAATCCAGGTCTTCTCATACCTAGTCCAATATTCCTTTCACTGAATCAGATGTCAAGGAATGCCCCTACTGGTTAAATTATTCTTTATGCTCTTGCATATAAAAAATTAAAAATTAAAAAAAATATTTTACATACATATGTTTTGATCGATTTCTATATTGCATTCACCAAATACTTCTAGGATGTAGGAGAAAAAGCTTTAGACATTTCCATTAATAGGATAAGAAAAAGTACAATCTCCAACTTTGAGTAAGCCATTATTAGTAGAGCTGTTCTACTTTTGAAGCATTTCTATAGCATGGCATTTTAATAATTATTTTTGACTTTAGAATATTTTTTTAAAAATACATTTTGTAAATAAAAGTGATATGAAGTGTGTTTTTCTCTTTTAGAGATGGTAGAATTAAATAATGAATTGTCCAAATATCTCAAGATTTAAATCATATATCCTTTGGTAAAGTACTTAACACTCTGTATAGCCAGCTTTTCTAGCATCTGTAAAAATGGTGGGAAGAAAATGGTAATAAACATATTAAACAATTCTCAAATTTGATGTGATTTATGATTAACTTTTTCTAAAGACATTTCTAGAAAACTGGAGTTGATATAGCAAAAAAATATACTTGTCAGTTAGCAATGGGTTGGGGAGGGCCGGGAGAAAGAAACAGAAGCAGAGAGAGAAGAGAAAAAAAAGTGCATTTATTTAGTGGTTGTTTTGTTTTTCAGCTTCTATGTTTTTGAAGCAAGCATTTGAAGGGGAATATCCTAAGCTATTGCGTCTTTATAATGATTTATGGAAACGTCTTCAACAATATAGTCAAAATATTCAAGGTAATTTTAATTCAAGTGGAACTACAGACCTCTACATTGACCTACAGCAGACAGAAGATGATGTACAAGACATATTTATACAGAAAAAACAGGATTATGAGTATGTATATTTAATTGGTCTATTCTATCGAGGCAGATTATTTTAAGAGTTTAATTTTTAAGTAAACTTGAAAAATGTGTAAATATGAGTTCTTTACATTTTGTAAAAGATGATTGTTCCTTTTAATACATTGCATTTGAGAGTGTGTGTGTGTGTGTGTGTGTATGTATGTGACCCGACCCGCGGGTCTCGAGCTAGGGGTGCCTGAGATCTCGCATCGGCCTGTGAGCCAAAAGAGGCTGGGGAGGCATTAATGCCTGGGGGATGGGCTGTGAAAAGGAAAGAATGGAGACCATTCTGTATAAGGGCAGAATAGCTCGTTTATTGAGGCTCAGTTCAGGGTTTTTATACATGGTGCATCAAAGTAAACTTTCATAGTACAAAGGATGTAACATTTGTTGATCATTTGTCAGGAAATTGAATAAGGGGAGGGATGTGTGATTTCTTGAAGCAGGATACCTGCTTGAAACTTTCTTGAGATAATTGATCGTATCTGGCTTCCTGGTATGCACTTTTTGGGGGCAGGGGTTTGGTGATGTTTATTAAACCTCCTGCTGGTATGCACTTCCTTTGGGGGGTAGGGGTTTGGTAGTCCTCTTTGTCTCCAACAGTCTCTTCGTCTCCAACATGTATGCATGCTCATGTTTGTCCTTGTCTGTTACAGCTGCTTTAGGGGACTTAGAAACCTTCACAGAAGAAGATTAATATAAGATTAAAGGTATAGGAAGTGCTTGTAGCTTAACTGGATAGACCAAAGAACATAGGGAACAGGAACAGGAACAACTCCAGTTCATAGTCATTAGAAAGATGGCCAGGCAACAACTTTGAAGGGGGCAGAAAATAGCCAGAATCAGCTATGGAAGAGGGACATTTTGGTCTCAGATTATACATCTAGAAAAGAATTTAGAGTTAGGAATATTTAGAGCATCTAGACGGGACTTTAGTGGTCAACTAGTAAGGGGTAGAAAAGATCCTGATCCTGTTGTCAATTCTTGCAAGTTCTGACTGGTGACAGTACTCCAAGATTCAGTCAAGGGCTCAAAGATTGAAAAGGAGTAGCAGTGTCCCTACTCGTTATATATCTCATTGGTTTCCCATGGGGCAGGCAAGCCACCCTCATGGAAGCGCAAGACACTTCAAGGGAAAAACAGGAGGCTGCATGTAGGCATCATCCTGGGAAATAATGCCAGTAGATAGAGATGAGGTGGGAGAGATAGTCATGTGGGATCACCAGGGAAATGAACAGCAAAGAGGGCAGTGCCAGTGATCAAGCAATCCAAGTTGTGGTGAAGGGGATTGGAAAAGGAGGAGGAGGGAGGCTGCGTTGTGAATGGTTTTGAATGCCATTTGATCTTGGAAGCATTGAGGAGTAACTGGAGCTTGTTGAATGGGACGTGTGTGACAAGATTGGGCCTGGAGTTTAGGGAAATCACCATAGTAGCTGAATTGAGAGTGGTTTGAAGTGGGGAGAGACTTTTGGTGAAAGCAGAGCAGCCAACGAGCTATTGTAATAGTCCAGGCCTGAGGTGATGAGGGCCTGCACCAGACTGGTGGCAGTGCCATAGGAGGAAACTGAATACTCAAGAGATTTTACAGAGGTAAAATTGACAAGCCTCGGCCCCAGCTGGGATATGGTGTTAGTGAGTCAAGGATGCTACTTGTGTTTCAGGTCTGCAGTACTGGGAACATTAATGCTCTGGAAAGTTGCCAGAAACTTTGAGAAGGGGGAGGGTTTAGAGGAAAACATGATGATCTTAGTTTTAGATGAACTGAGTTCAGGGTATCAACAAGACATCCACTATCAGATGTCCGGTAGGCATTTGGAGATATAAGACTTGGGGTGAGCAGAGAAATTGGGGCTAAATAAGTAGATTTGAAAATCATCAACATAGCAATGATTATGGATTTCATAGTAGCCTGTGAGACCTCTAAGTGAAACAGTATAGAGGGAAAATATTAGAGGATCTAGGACAGTCTTATGGAACGTGATTAGTGGAGATGACTTGAATGAAGATAAAAAAAAGGAATTTTAGAAGTGATCTGGTAAGTAAAAGGAGAGCTGGCAGAGAGTGGTATCATGAAAACCTAGAGAGAATATTAGAAAGAAAGTGATTGAAAGTTTAAAATTTTGAAGATAAATCAAGAATGAGGATTGAGAGGCCATACAGCTTGATAATTAAGAGATTATTAGTAACTTTGACACATGGTAGTGAATAATAATAGAAAATGATCATGGATTAGATTTGGAGGCAAAATCAAACAGTATCTTTTGGGTTACAAGGATATAGTAAAAAGTATGCTAGATTTGGTCAGGAGATGTCTTGGTTTATATTCAGAATACACTAGCTGTGAGGCCATTGACACCTCACTTAAACTGCCTAATCCTCATTTGAATTACTTGTAAAAATAGAGATAATATCTGTACCACAGAGTTGGGATAAGATTTATATGAAATATAATATATGTAAATCACTTTGTAAATGAAATTTATATGAATGTCAGTAGTTATTAATCAGTGCAGTTAGGTGGCACAGTGGCTAGAATGCCAGTTGTCAAGTGAGGAAGATTCATCTTCCTGTTCAAATCCAGCCTCAAACAGCATTCTTACTAGTTTTATGATCCTGGGCAAGTCACTTAACCCTATTTACCTCCATTTCCTCATCTGTAAAATGAACTGAAGAAGGAAATGGCAAACCACTTTAGTATCTCTGCCCAAAAAACCTCACATAAGATCACTAAGGGTCAGATACAGTTGAAAAATGAATGAACAAAAAGATGTTATTAATAATATTATTACTGGGGCAGCTAGATGGCACAGTGGATAGAGCAGTACCCTGAAGTCAGGAGGACCTGAGTTCAAATCTGGCATCAGATACTTATTAGTTGCTATGTGTGTGACCCTGGGCAAGTCACTTAACCCCAATAGCTTCATATTAAATAATAACAATATTATTACCTCTAGACAGGATCAAAACTAATTGTCTTATTTAAATATAACTGTCTATCCTATTCTTGGATCATTTCAGGATTTCACCTTGAATTACTCATTCCTTTATCAAATATTGATATAAACTGTGCTAGACTTGGGTTCAAATGCCACCTTTGTCAGTACTGGTTGATTAATTGAATAACCTGATAACTCAGTGGTCTCAGTCAACTCTTTAAGATTGTAAATTTCAGAGAAGGTAGTAATTTGTGTCGGTAAAGGAAGCTCCTCATTGGGAGTTCTTACACTGATAAAATCATGTCTCATAAAAACAATCATGACCTGAAGTTTATGAATTATGTAATATGTCTGTTTATGCTTATAGTGTATAGCTCCAAGCTTCTATACTTTTGAGAGTCTGGTGTGTACTAGTTATGGGTTTTTTTCTCTTTCTTTGCTGCCTGTCAGCTGCTTCTGTTCCTTACTGTTAGAGGATCTATAATGGGCTTTCCTCTTTCCTGTAGTATGGGGAATTAGATAACCTAACTTGTTACAACTGTGTGCAAAATATTAGTAAATATACTCAGAGTGAATATCAAAGCATCCTTATGCAAAGCTTTTACAATGCATGAACTTGGTGATATCTGTCTTACCTACTCAAGCTTTTTTCCTTAGAAGAAAAATTATTCCCTGATTATCAGCTGTGTTCTAGATAGTCAAAGTTTCCATGTAACTAGGTGTGGTATTTTGTTTTCTTAAGTATTTGAACATTTCCTTGCACTCTTATTTTAAGTCTTAATAAGTTATCTCTACCAATAAACATTTAAAAAGAAAAAAAAGATTGAATTTGGCTCTACTTTTGTTGAAATTGATGCTCAGATTAATGAATTCTTCTTAGATTGGCCAACTTAACATATTATATATTGATATACATGAAATTTATAGATAGCATTTATAATTGAATTTGCATATGTATGATTTATTTTATTAGATATTTTGAAAAGAGATTGATGCTCACATTTAAATATTAACCTAACATATAAAAATTGTCTTCTTTATA
The DNA here is from genome assembly GCA_023553655.1 of Myrmecobius fasciatus. NCBI lineage: Eukaryota > Metazoa > Chordata > Mammalia > Dasyuromorphia > Myrmecobiidae > Myrmecobius > Myrmecobius fasciatus. The sequence goes on from JAJPUD010005768.1 coordinate 72,454, forward strand.
GAAAGTATACTATTGTAGTTTTATTGGACAAGAACTGAGGAATCAGTGGGGAAAAAAATAATCAAACTAGTTAGCATTAATAATGTCTTTTAACATTATAAAATTACAGTTCCTTTTTCAAAATTTTTTATGCCTATAGTCCAGAAAAGGCTTTAAAAGACTCACTGCAACCATATGAAGCGGCTTACCTTTCAAAGTCATTATCTCGACTCTTTGATCCTATCAATCTGGTCTTTCCCCCAAGTGGCCGAAATCCACCTTCTGCTGATGAACTTGACAGCATCATTAAAACCATAGCCAGGTATGTACATATTCAAAAATAGTATGTGATATTCAGAAATGGAAGCTTAAAAACAAGTTATTTTGTCTCCATATTTCTAAATAATCAGTTCATAAGTAAAAATTATCAGCAATAAAATTTCAATTTAATCCTAATTCTTCAAAAAATTAGTACTACAGTTAAATTTAATATATATTTTGACTACATAAGTAATTAAAACCTCAATTGGAAAAAATTTTAATATCCTCTAAATGTAGGCTGCTCTAATTTTTGTGCTTTTACTGAATAAGTACAAGTCAATTTAATTATATACAGTATAGTAAATTTCTACAATTTTCTTTTCTCCCCATTTAATTTTGTAAAATGATTTTATAAATTAAGACACAGAAGTATAGAGGTTAATGTGATTTATCAAGGTTACCGAGGGCAATTGTGCTATAAGTATGAATTGCTCTTTTTTTTTATTCTTGTTGTTTTTAGTTCTTTAAAAAAAAGCATACCAGTTCCCAAATCCCCCCAAAAGGGAATGAATTGCAAGTAATATGTTTCTTGAATGCATGAAAACAGAGGAGGGCCCCTCTTGCAAATATCATAGCTTACTATTATCCAGATAATCATTTTGAGTCTGTCACAACGACTGTGGTAATTAACAGCTTGTTGAAATAGTAATACTATACAGTTACAATTAGCATTCTGAAAAAGGCAAAATTATTATGGAGGAAGTTGCAAAACTAGTTAGAGATAACTTAGGGAGCTATAACTTTGCATATGGGATTTGTGCATTGTAGTAAAGGGAAAGGACAGGAGCCTAGAGATCTAGAGATCCCTGAAGAGGTATTCTTGATTCTAAATCTCCCCCTGCTCTTTAGTATCTTGACTTTTCTAAACATGAGTAGGAATTTAGTCATACCATCTCTGTAATCTAACTGTGATATGAGGGTGGTTATCCTAGATGCAGTTTGATCTCCCCTACCATTCAATTCAATGTTTACATATCTTTTCCTTCTTTTACATGCTATATATTTGCTTAACCCAGAATACTTTGGGCTGCACAAAATAAGCAGTTGTCCAGGGTACTACTTTTTGGAAGGCATAATTAAAGAAACTTTTAAATTTAAATAAGCAAATTGAGAAAACTTAAGATGGAAAGAACAATAGACTTTCCCTCATTAGACCCAAGTTCAAGTCTTAGTTCTTACAAATTATATGATTAGATGTTATGAGCTTTGCTTACCTCTCTGTGCCTCAGCTTGTTTATTTTTAAATTAGTGACCTCTAAAGTGCTTTTTAGCACTATGCTTATTAATATTTTGTTAGTTTGTTATTCTCTTCTCCATGGCATCATAGGTGTTTATTTTTGTGTTGAGTCAAACTGCATGTTATTATTAAAATAATAATTTTAATTATTATTATATTAATTATTATAATAATATTAAAACAACAATATTATATAATTATATAAATAATATTATAAATAATATTATTAAAGGTTATGAATAACCTTTAATGAATAGTAAAAAGCAGTGGTTAAAATTTGGAAATTTGCCAAAGACTGCAAAATATCATCTCCTGGCTTGTTAGAAACCCCCAGAATGCCCAATTTATTCCCTAAAGAGTTCTGTTTACCAAGTTAAAACTTGGCTTTTAGAGAATACAGAGGAAAGGCTTTAGACAGTTTGATCTATACAGTTTGAAGTTAAATGTAAACATATGTACTAGGCACACTGATGAATCTATTAATAGTAATAGTAAGTTTGAACAACTTTTGTATTCTCTTTAATGATTTTAAATTCTCATTGTTTTTCATTCTAGTGCTTGAAAGACCCTGTCTAATTTTTTTTACAGTTTTTAACTTAAAACGCTCTTTCTCTAGGCACTAGACTATATTATATCTATTTCAAATCAATTTTAGTTCATCACACTTTGTAGAGTTTAGTATATGTACATGAAGTAAGATTTTTGCATTAAATCCAATTTAAACCAATTCCAAATTGCATTCATATTTCAATTTTTTATTTCTACTCAAAAAACTAGTGTATTTGAAATAATATGAATTTGATGAAAAATTTCCACTGCAACCCAGAATCCTTGTGAATCACTTGAAATTTGTATTTTTAGCTTATAGTCTCCCAAGGTCACCATTTTCATTCAAGTGCTGTCCCTTCCCAGCAGATGTCTGTGATTTGCATTGCTTGTAATTGCACTTAACGGTTTTAAAAACTAGTGCCACTTTAGAATTTGTCTACAATTTACTCTTTTAATCACAGCCATGGAACCACACATGACTTGCCTTTATTAATGAATGACTGATCATTTAAAAAATCTGTTCCCAGATATTTGCTAAGTGAAGAATTCAGAAATACAAGACAGCAAAAACAAGTAAAAATCAGTGAAATTATAAAAGCAGTAGTTCTGCTTTAAGGTGGATAGGTTGAGTTGCTGCTTTTCGCCATGTTTATAAACTAGATTATGAATTCATTTAAAATTTTTAATTGATAGTGGTAACATGTTTTCCAGTGAACTTAATGTGGCTGCAGTTGACTCCAACCTTACTTTAGCTGTGTCCAAAAATGTGGCAAAGACCATTCAGTTATATGGCGTGAAATCTGAGCAGCTTGTAAGTAACTTCACATTTCTATAAACTTAAATTTTTTTTCTTTGTTAAAATTATTAATTTAACCATTTGGGAGATATTAGTGAATTGACTAAAAATTTGGAATGTTTAGTGAAATTTTGAAATCTTGAATTACAATCCAGCCAAAGAATTCACGTACCTTTTGATATTTGATATCCTGTGGTAAGTGAAATGAGTAGAACCAAGAGAACATTGTACTCAGCAACAAGATTATATGATAACTCAACTGTGATGGACTTGGCTCTTTTCAACAAAGAGATGATTCAGGGCAATTCAATAGTCTTGTGATAGAGAGAGCCATCCACATTCAGAGAAAGGATTATGGGGACTGAATGTAAATCACAACATATTTTCACCTTTTTTGTTGTTGTTTGTTTTTTTCATCCCCTTTTGATCTGATTTTTCTTGTACAGAATGATAAATGTGAAAATATGTTTAAAAGAATTGCACATGATAAACCTATATTGGATTACTTGCGGTCTAGGGGAGGTGGGAGGTGGAAATGGAGAGAGAAAAATTTGAAACAAAAGTTTTTGCAATAGTGAATGTTGAAAACTATCTTTGCATGTATTTTGAAAAATAAAAAGCTATTGTTATTAAATAAAACAAAAAAGATAATGATCTCCCACTCATCAAATTTTCCCATATTTCTACCATATAAAATATACTGTAGGTTTTAAGACTTTTATCATATTTGTACCAAAATTCAGATTTGTCTTCCCAAAATACAATTAAATGTGATTGACTGGGTTGTTTTTTTTTTCCCTCTTCCCAAGCACCATTCATGCATAGTTACCAAGTGTGAAATTAATTAGAACAGCTAGAAAGTGATTAGAGGAAATATAACTTGAAACTATAATAGAAAAGGTACATAAAAATGAAGTTTTTAAAAACTTCTTCAATGTCATCATACATAAAACAGTTTAATCTATGAAATAATGGGTATTTTGTTTTTGTTTTTGTTTTTTGCAATGGCTGTATACATTTTAAATGATAGCAAAATTTGATTGGTTGGTTTTAAATCATAATCCTTTGGATTATTCTCTCAAGTGAAGACTAAATGCATTATGAAAATACTTATGGCTTTTTCCCTTGGGATTTAAAAATTTGAATGATAACCCAGATTTTAGAGGGAAGGAGGAGTAGCCCCATTATACAAAGGGCCTAACAAGATCAGAAAGTTCTTAATGATTAATAAAGTGATATAGAAAAGTATGTGTACTTGTGTATTTTTAGTAAGTGATGTCAGTTTGTTAACCTTCCTCAGAGTTAGGAAAGAGCATTTACAATCCCAGAATTCTAAGAAGCAAACATGTCTTATACACATAGAAACTACAAGCTGAAATGAATCACTTCTGCTAAGTCTTGTTAAGTCTATCTCCACAGTACCTCTTGCTTTTTTCAACCTGTATAGACACTTTCCTAATCCAGGCCCTTATTGCTATTTGGTAGCTACCAAATGGGCTCCCTGCTTCCCATCTCTTTCTTCTCTGGGCCCTCCTCACATGGCTGCTCAATTGATATTCTTAAAGCATAGGTCAGGCCCTGGGAGTCTATTGACAGAAAGCTTGAGTATGTCCCTGTCTTTTTTTAGGATAAAATACAAACTCTTCTTTTTAGCATCATAGGACTTCATTATCAGACTCCTACCTGTCTTTTCTAAATTTTCTCAAAGAAGCAGTTCTCATGAGCTCTACATTTCATCAAAGTTGATCTCTTTATTACCTGCCATCGACAGCATGCTATTTCTTATGTCTTTGCCTTTGTTCACTGTCTTCAATTCTTGGAATGCTCTTCCCTCTCTCCTTTTCTCCTTAGACATTCTCACTTCCTTCAAAGTTCAGCTTCAGTAACCCCTTCCTTGATCTCCCAGATTGCTAGCACTCTCTTCCCTGGTATTACTTTGAAGTTGCTTTATCTACTTTTTTTTTGCATGTGTGTTAACTGTTTATTACCTGTGTAACTATTGCATTCTCCCAGTAGAGTGTCAGCACTTTGAGGGCAGATCCTTTTTCATTTTGTCTTTATATCCTCATTGGCTAGCTGAGTGCTATGTACATTTGCATGTGTTTGGAAAATGCTTATTTTATTGAAATGAATGATCTTTTTGTTTCAGTTCTAGGATTATATAATTCATTATTTGACTATCAATAAATTAGGTTGCCAATGTTTTAGTAAATATCTCCCCTCAACTTTATGAAAACCTTGAACGCAGAGACTGTTAGCATTTTTCCCATTGAAAACTTGTCATTTAGAGATAATCAAAGTTTACTTGGAAACCTTTACATAGTTTGTTTTTCCCTCAAATTTTGTACACAGGAGTCTTGCTCCTATTGCTGTGTATATGAATTTAGATAAAATGCCTAACAGGTTTCGGTTACTAGAAGTACTAAAAGGATCTTTATATAAGAAAATCTTAACTGAAAGATGATTCCACAGCACAGATAACCTACTAGCTGTACTGCAGTAAGACCCCAATCTATTTACAGAAATCAATTTAATATGGATTTAAAGTTCTGGCATCTATTATTAATATTAATAATGCTGACAAAAGCAGTTCATTTTCCTTCCAGTTTTGCTAAATATTACAATACTTCATGGAACATTTGTTTAAATCATCATCTTGAGTTTGTCTTAAAAGAGTTGTCTATAGCCTTCCTCACTCCAAATGTTTGAATAGTATGAGTGATTGACCTGCCACAAACAAGGATTTATTAAAGAAGGTTTATTTGACTTGTAAGAATAGAATTGTCAGGCACAGAACAAAAATATGTGTGGAATGATTTAATTCGTTTCATTCTGTTGAGTGCTACATTTACCTGATTTCTCACCACAAAGATATTTTTTCATTTATTTATTCATTCATTTATTATTTTCCTCTAGTTACATTCAAAACAATTTTTTTATATTTGTTTTAAGACTTTTGAGTTGTAGATTCTCTTCCTTGTCCCCACTCACAATTAAGAAACCACATGTGAAGTTATGCAAAACATTTCCATAAAAGTCAAGTTGTGAAAGAAAACATAGACCCCCCCAATCAAAATAAAAATCCTCAAAAAAAATTAAGTTAAAAATAAAGAGAGAGAGAGAGAGAGAATCCTTCAATATGTATTCAGACACAATCAGTTTCTTTTCTAGGTATGGATAGGATTTTTATGGTAAGTCCTTCAAAGTAGGTGTGGATGATTGTACCACTGAGAATAAAAGTCATGTACAGTTGGTCATCTCAGAACATTGCTATTAGTTTGTATATAGTATATTTTACTTTGTTCATGGAGGACTTTCAAGTTTTTTTTTTTTTCCTGAGAGCTTCCTGCTCGTCATTTCCCAGAGAACAATAATATTCCATTAGAGAAACTTCAAAAAAAAATTTTAGTTATAGTAGCTCATTGTATTTCCCCCCCATTTATTCTCTCCCTTTTCACCCTTTCCTTCCCCAAAAGTGTTTTGCTACCACCACTCCTTCCGTCTCTCTTTTATCACCCTCTTCCCCTTCCCATAACCTATTCCCTTCCTATTTTCCTGCAGGGTAAGATAGATGTCTATTCCTCTATTGAGTATGTATGTTATTTCCTATTTGAACCAATTCTGATGAGAGTAAAGCTCATTCACTCCTCTCCTCCTACCACTTCTCCACTGTAAAAGCTTTTTCTTGTCTCACAAAAATTCTTAAAGTCAGAGCTCAGCTTATATGGGATGAAAGACTCAGGAAGTCTGAGGAAGCTGATGCTGGATGCTTTTTACATACTCATGGACCAGTGATCACCTCATCAGTGCAAAACCTTTTATTCATATATAAAGCAAAGAAACTTTCATGCTATGTGACAGAAATTACTAGTTGGTAGCATCTTCTAATTTCAGTATACCTTACAATTTTATCTGTTTCACAGCCTAAGGATTTGCCCCTTGAAATATAATCTCATGATTTCATTGAGCCTGTTCAAATTTAGTTGATGTGCCTGTAAATGACTATGGTGTACCATAAGGTCAGATAATTACACATATACAGAACTATTATAGAAGTTCTACTATGCCTTTTAAAAATGTGGACAAAATAATTTAGGAATATGAGGAATATCCAGAATTTTTAAATCTTTTTTTTTCAAATTTCTTTTGTAGGTATAAAAATATATTAGATGACATTGAATAGTAAATCATACCTTTTTCAAAAAAAATTGAGGTTTAGATAAATGCTAACTTCAGGGAACATTTAAGATTAATGAAAGTTTCTGTACTACTCATAATTGTTTTATATTAAATGTTTTATTTTCAAAATCTGCATTTTCTTATCCTTTCAGTTTCATCAATACGTTCTTAAAAGTCTAAAAATTCTAAATAGAAATATCAACATCATCTTTAAAGGGAAGAACTTAATTGACAGTTTTTGTGATAAATAAATTACAGAAGTTTTTGTTTATAAGTAAAATATTCAAGCCTCATCACAAAATTAAAGTAACAAATGGAAGAATTCAATAGGAGAGTGTGGATCAGGTATAGAGATAAAAGAATGCTAGAATTTTAAAGAAAGATTCTTTTTTTAATCACAGAATTTTTATTCACAAACTTTTAGAAAAATAATCATGGTAGAGATCTTCTAATAATTATTGATCTGGGCTTTTCTGTTACTAGCATCTGCACATTCCACAAAACATAGGTTGTTTTTGGGGTTTTTTTTCCCCTTCATTTCTCTCATAGAATAGATGATTTGAGGTACAACAAGAAATTTTGAACTACTTACCAACCATATAGCTTTCATGAACCAAGTCTGCAGTGAAGATAATTATGTATTTACTGAGAGGTTTTGTAATAAGGACATTATCAGTTAGGACAGTTCTCTTTTTCTTAATCTTTCCACAGTATGTTTGTACATCAAGTCATTTATAGACTTTAGGTTTGATAATCCCATGGATTGGGTGGTTCTAGCATCAAAAGCCCTATCAAGTATAACAGAAGGGCCATGGAAGAGCTCTGAACATTGAAGAAGCTATAGTTCTTTATAGACCTTTGGGTTAATGTCATTGATACTTCTTAATTCTGAGTTCAGCTTAAACTGAAACCATGTCACCATAAGCATATCACCAGATATGTAGTAGTTGCCAGCTTTTCTTGTTATTCTCACTGGGTGAATTTTACATCTATATTTGTGTCTGTGTTCTGTGAAGCTCTTTTATATCTATCTCTTTCAGGCATTTGGCCTTCGGTATTTCAAAGCCCCTTTGGCCTTTCAAAAGGGGTTCTGGATCAGAAAGTAGCTTCTTCTTTTCTTCAATGTCTACCATAATTGGAGGCAAAAGAAAATGTATCTAAAAAAATGAATTGTGAATATAAAAAGCTGAAATATAGATATGTTCAGCTTTTTATAATTCTAAATAGATATATTAGTTTCTTGAAATTTAGAACTTTTTTGAATATTGAATTCCATGGATAGAATAAGAAATTCAGGAAAAAGTATCATTGAGGTGACTCAAAATTTTCCATATAGAAATAATTTTTATAACATATATCATAGCATTATAGAATTTAGATCTAGAAAAAATTTGAGAGAAGGCTATATTATCTTTTTTTTAATATTACAAATCAGGAAACTGAGAAAGATTTTTAGCATAATTTGACCAAAGCCAAATAGATACTATCCATAATTTTCCAGATGCCCTTAATAATATGTCAACAAAGATTTGCTAAGTACATATTATGTGCAAGGCACTATGTTGTTGTTGTTTTTTTCTTGTTTGAGCTTTTAATTTCTTTTAGTGGTTTAATTAAAGTTGTGATATTATGTGAATATTTTGTTAATATTCTTGATATAATATTTTTTTCCATTCTCTGTTTTTTTCTCCTGGTGACTGATAAAAGTAAATGTCATGCAAACTCTAAAGATCTTAATAAATTAACTCTGAATCCTTGGGGCTGTTCCTGGAACTACTACAGGAAACTTTTAATTAATAACTATGAAAGTAAGTAAGAATAACAGAAGTTTTAGGCCACCTAAAAAGAGTGACTTAGTTATTGAAATTTTTGATGGTGAAATGCTTTTCCACTGGCACATTAGAGGAAAAATTGTTGGGGTTCTCACTATAAATGCAAACAGAAACCAAAAGAAACTTGGTGCTAAATAAAAGGATGGCTCATGAGTTCTTAAAGAGGCAAATAAAGGAGTTGGGTAGAATTGGTTTTTTCATGTACACAAGTAGAACTTGTAAAATTATTGACATTTGATCATCTTATATTCTAGAGCCTATGTTAAACATTTGGAAAGAAACCAACATGAAAATAATTGCAGCTTATGTGCCAACATCTGTTATAGAGTATGAGGCAAGAATAATCCTATGCAGGATTTAAGACTGTAAATTAAATCAACATGTACTTTAATACACAGTGTCTCCAATGTAGAGGTATCCCTGAGAGGGAAAAAGATTAAAAAACATTTTAAGTATAGAGAAGTAGAGAAGCTGAAGCTTTGTATACTCTACAACCCTTCCCCCTACCCCCAATCTAGTGTTAGCATGCTAGCCAGAATAAATATATAAATAAAAGGGTCTAGACATGGTGATTACTGAAAAAGAATCACTGTGATTGTGTTTTAGCAAGTAAGTAACAGCTGACTATCAATGTGTTTATTGTTTCTGAACTTTCTGATTACTAACTTGATAAAGATCAAAATAAGTACCAAATTAGAAGAAAGAAGAAAAATAAGACAATATGTCATATGTTGAGGTAACTTCCACGTGATTATTAGAGGGGGACACTCTCTCAAAAGGAAATATAAAAAAAAAATTTATATTGAATATCTTTATGTCCTTTAAATTGTTCAGCTATTATAAATTATTTACCACAATAAGGAGACCAAAATTTCTTGAAACTTGTTCAGACACCAAATTCTTAAATCTTTTTTCCAAAGCAGAGAGATACCATATCCAAGGCCAATACCAATTTATTTATTTTTTATTATTAAAACTTTTTATTTGCAAAACATATGTGTGGGTAATTCTTCAACACTGACCCTTACAAAGCTTTCTGTTACAAATTTTTCCCCTCCCTAGTCCCCACCCCTCCCCTAGATGGCAGGAAATCCATTACATGTTAATTATGTTAAAATACTTGACAAATCGGATATATGTATACATATTTCCACACTTGCTGTGCAAGAAAAATCATATCTACAAGAAAAAAAATCAGAGAAAGGAAACCCAATGCAAGCAAATATCAATCGAGAGCATGAAAATGTTGTGTTGTGGTCCACATTTCATAGCCCTCTCTCTGGGTGTATATGGCTTTCTTCACTTAACAGTTGGAACTGGTTTGAAACATTTCGTTGTTGAAGAGAGCCATGTCCATCAGAATTGATCATCATATAGTCTTGTTGTTGCCATGTATAATGATCTCCTGGTTCTGCTCATTTCACTCAGCATCAGTTCACGCAAGTCTCTCCAAGCCTCTCTGAAATCATCCTGCTGGTCGTTTCTCACAGAACAATAATATTCCATGACATTCATATGCCATAATTTGTTCAGCCATTCTCCAATTGATGGGCATCCATTCAGCTTCCAGTTTCTAGCCACTACAAAAAGGGCTGCCACAAACATTCTTGCACATGTGGATCCCTTTCCTTTCTTTAAGATTTTTTTGGGATATAAGCCCAATAGAAACACTGCTGGATCAAAGGGTATGCACAGTTTGCTAACTTTTTTTGCATAGTTCCAACCAATACCAGTTTATTATATAAGTTTATTTGTAAAATATTAAAGAGGATGATGGTGGAAGATGATAAATAGTATCATCTTATCAAAAAGTGAAAAGTAATAAAAAGAAAAACGTGTTTCTAGAAAGCTAGTGGAGAAACCAGGTGCATTTAAAGATGAAATAGGAGGAAGGACAATCAAAAAAAGAAAAGATATGAAAGAACTCTCCATTTTTTATTACAAATTTTTTTTTCCAATCATTATAGCGAAGTCACCATTCTAACATCATAGTATTAAGAGTGCTATATGAAGGAACTTGAAATGGCACTGAAGGAAAAAAAAAAGACATGCAGAGCAGCAGCTGCAGTAGGCCATGATTACAAAGAAGTCCATGTTGGATTCTATACAATTTTGAGGACATTCAGAGGTCATTTACCACTTCTTAAAATAGATGAAAGAGAAGATGATGTCAAGATTAAAAATCTCAGCTGTCATCACCAAAAAGAGGAAAGTGAAGGGGAAATAAACCAATAATTACTGATTCATTTGCTTTTATTTTCATTTCTACAAAATTATTTTACATTTTCTTCTAGTTTCATTTTTTTAATGTTTGACTCATTCTTGATGTCTCATAATCTTTAGCTTCTATTTGTCTGATTCTAGTTTTTAATGTATGATTTTCTTCAATTAGCTTTTCTATTTGGTGTTTTGGTCTTCCCTTTCAGCACAGTAGCTTTCTATGGTGAAGGTTCTTTTTCTTTTTTTGCTCATTTTCTGTCTTTCTTTTCCCCACCTATTTCATGTCTTTCAGAGTGATCTGTGCCCCTTGAGTATGAGGGTCTGTCCCAAGCTTCTTGTGCTGCTCTGAGCCTTGTGTTTGGTGTCTTGCTCACAGCAGGAGGTAATCCAATCTAGTTCTACCTATTGTTGCCTGTTTTCCTGGGCTGACAATTTGTCTTATGTCCTGGGACAGGAGGTTGTTCCACAGGTCTACTCTGTCATGTTTTATTGAACTAGGAACAAGACCCTCACTTGTGGATCCGCTGAAATTAAGACCCTCCCCTTGGCTTTCCCAGATATCATCTTAGCTGAGCACTCCTTTCACCTCAGTGAGACCGACCTTTCTTGAGGTCCTTCTGACCTATATTTAGCTGAAAAATTGTTTCATTACTTCCCTTTGTTGTTCCAGACTCTGTTCAGAGGCTTGGTTTCATGTGATTTTTGAGGGAAACTGGCTTCCCTTCACCATCTTGAATCCTCCCTAAAACTTCCATTTCTACAAAATTATTACAAGAATAATCTATCAAAAGGCCTCATTTCTAAAATATATAGAGAATTGACTCAAATATATAAGAATTCAAGCCATTCTCCAGTTGATAAATGGTCAAAAGATATGAACAGACATTTTCAGACGAAGAAATTGAAACTATTTCTAGTCACATGAAAAGGTGCTCCAAGTCACTATTGATCAGAGAAATGCAAATTAAGACAACTCTGAGATACCACTACACACCTGTCAGATTGGCTAAAATGACAGGAAATGATAATGACAAATGTTGGAGGGGATGTGGGAAAACTGGGACACTGATATGTTGTTGGTGGAAATGTGAACGGATCCAACCATTCTGGAGAGCAATTTGGAACTATGCTCAAAAAGTTATCAAACTGTGCATACCATTTGACCCAGCAGTGTTTCTACTGGGCCTATATCCCAAAGAGATTTTAAAGGCGGGAAAGGGACCCACATGTGCAAAAAATGTTTGTGGCAGCCCTTTTTGTAGTGGCAAGAAACTGTAAATTGAAAGGATGCCCATCAATTGGAGAGTGGCTGAATAAATTATGGTATATGAATGTTATGGAATATTATTGTTCTGTAAGAAACGACCAGTAGGATGATTTTAGAGAGGCCTGGAGAGACTTGCATGAACTGATGCTGAGTGAAATGAGCAGAACCAGGAGAACATTATACACAGCAACAAGACTATATGATGATCAATTCTGATGGACATGGTTCTCTTCATCAGTGATGTGATTCAAACCAGTTCCTATTGTTCAGCGATGAAGAAAGTCATATACATCCAAAGAGAGGCCTATGGGAACTGAGTGCGAACCACAACACAGCATTTTAACGCTTTCTGTGAATATTTCCATGCATTTTGTTTTCCTTCTTAGGTTGTTTTTTTTCTTCTCTTTCTAGATCTGATGTTTCTTGTGCAGTAAGATAAGTGTATAGATATATATATACATATATTGGATTTGTCATATAATTTATCATATTTAGCATGTATTAGATTACCTGTCATCTAGGGGTGGGGGTTAGGGAGTGGGGGGAAGGAGGGGAAAAGCTTGGGGGAAAAAAAAGGTTTTTTGTTTTTTTTTGCAAAGGTCAATGTAGAAAAATCACTCATATGTTTTGTAAATAAAAAGCTTTTAATAAAAAAAAGAATAATCTGTCAAACAATTAGGACTTCCTTGATGAAGGTTTGAGAAGGAAAAAGACTAGTTTTTGCAGATGGTATCTTATAGCAAGCTTTATATTTAATATCATACAATTGATAGGATATAAAGCCCCATTGTATTCATTACTTATTGATTTCAAAAAAACTTTTGATTCAATAAAGTGAAATGCAGCTCTGAATGTTGTCTTTTAACAAATTGTCTCCTATGTATGTGTCAAAATAATAAAAAGTCCTTGAAAAACTTAAGGGCAAGAAATGATTTTATTCAATTTTCTGATTATTAATATCTACCAAGGTATAAGACAGAAACTCATATCTTCATCAAAAGTGTCCATCATTGTCACATTATATATTCTTTTCAAAGTCAAAAACAAAGTGAAATTCTGTTAAGATATGATATTCAATTGAACCTCTATTGCAGATGACCTTATTCAGATTGCACCAAATCCTGAAATACTGCAGATCCTCCTAAAAGAGATCTGTAATCACTCAAAATATCACAAAATAATATTCCTACAGGAAAAATCAAGTGAATGAAGATTGCCTATTGCCCAAATTATAATATGCATTTTTGTAGAGCTTATCCATGAATTCATATATCTCAGCCAGACACTGTGTAGAAGTAATGATTTGGGCTCAGAATTTAACAGAACTACCATATTGCCTTTGGGAAATAAGACAATGTATTTACTGACCCTTCTGCTAGAAACAAAGACCCATTGCTAATCTTTCAGTAATACTACAGAGCCATGAGTCAGAGTACCATAATCTCCAAAAATAAAATGAAATAAATTTCATGGTCATCTAGAAGGCATATAGCCCATATAAGTAGACTTCAGTATATTGCCAGCAGGAAAGCTCAGTCTGCAAGCATTTATTATCTATGTGTCAGTCACTAGGCTAGGGACTAAGAATAAGAAAACAAAAACAAAGCACTCCCTGCCTTCTAGGATCTCCTGTGCCCTCAAATATGAGACAGAATAAAAAGGAAGTGGATTGGTCATGGAAGTAGAAAATAAAGTTTAGTTGGAGAATTTCCTGCATGTGCAGAGGAGATAGAAAGTAAGTTCTTTAGCACCTTAGAGAACATTCCTGAGGAAAATTTATGGCTATGATCATGGCCTCTTAGATTGTGACCTGGAAAAGATCTTAGGGACCATCAAACACCGTCAACTTATAAATGAAGAAACCAAGATGCAGAGAAGCTAAGTGATTTGCCTGTGGTCACACAGCTAGTCAATGTATGAAATGAGATGGAAGTCTAGGTCCTTCTGATTCCCAAGTCCAGTAGCTTCATTGTGCTACACTTCCTGAACTGGGGGCACATAGGAGAAGAAAACGTGGGTAATTTTCAGTCCATATCATTGTACTTTTGGAAGAATTTTAGTCATTGAGATCACAGATCCATTGAAGCATCTACATAAGTAAGCCATTTAGAGAAAAATCTAATTATTCTAAGGCAATATTCAGGTGGAGGATATAGATAAATTGTTGTGAAGTCGTTTTTCAGTTGTGTCCAACTTTTCAAGACTCTATTTGGGATTTCCTTGGCAAAAATACTGAGATGGTCTGCCATTTCCTTTTCCAGCTTATTTTGCAGATGGTATAGAGTTAAGTGACTTGCCAAGGATCATACAGGTAGTACAGATATCTGAGACCAGACTGGAACACATAAAGACAAATCTTCCTGAGTTCAGGCCTGGCACTCTATCCATTGTGCCACCTAGCAGAGAGATAGGTGTAAACATATTTGTGCTTATACACATATGTACAGATAATATTGGCATATATATGCCAGTTAGGGAGGGTGAGGCTTAATTATTTAGAAAAACAGCCTCAACATTATGAAGATTGTGTGCAAGTCTCTTTTTGATAATACTGGCTTTGTGAGTCTGAGAAAGTCACTCAGCCTCCTCATGCTCTCAAGGGACTCTCCAAGATAAATGGCAAAGCCATTGCTTAGATGCATCAGTATTAAGGAATTTCCTCATAGGAATAAACTGATGAAGTCATAGATTTGGTGAAAAAATATACACACACATGCGTGTGTGCACAGGCTTGCTTGCTCATCCACTCACTCCCTTGTTACTTGCAGTGACTTTATTTCCCAATTAGAATCAGAGAATCTTAAAGAATTGAAAGGACTGGGGCCCTGTAGTCCATTCCATCCTTGAACAAGAATCCACCCTCAGATCTACCCCACAACTGGTTGTTCAGCTTATGTTTGAAAACTTCCTATTAGTGGGAGCTCCCTGCCCCAAAAGTAGCCCATTCCATTTTCAAATAGGTTTAATGTTCTTTTTGAGAGGAAGGTTTTTCTTTATATCTTTAGCCTAAATAAACTCATCTTATAATCTCCTGTATGATTCCTTGCTAGCCTCCATCTCAGTGTTATTTTATAAAATAAACATTGAAAACATCACTCTTTTTTCAGAAATAGCAAACCAAGTATGTATTCAAATTTTTTTTTTTTTTTAATGGAAAAGCTAATATAATTTTAAAAGAAATTTCAGGGGAACTATACTTGTTTTCTTTTGCTGTGGCTGAAGAAGAGTTTAGTTTTCTATCTCACATGAAAGATTGATGGGTTGAATCTCTGACAGATCAACATTTTAGATGACCCAGAGGGCAATAAAAGGCACAAGTTGAATTGATTTTTTCCAGTGATGACCTACAAATTAGAAGTGACAAAGGAAATTATCTAGGTGACATATAATTAGAAAAAGAGATAGGACAGATATGTAGTAGAAGCTAGTGTTAAAAGATAGACACCCACACAATAAAAAAAAAGTCCTAGAAATGCATCTCCAAAATAGAGTTGAGTATATATGGGAAAAACACAATACAAGATTCACACTGGACAAGAAGACATAAATGGATTGCAGTTTACATTGCAGGAGGGAGTGCCTTTATCATTGAGGTCATCATTCCATTGAAGAATTGAAGTACATGGCTAATTGATAGGCCACAGAGAGCATATTTGATATTTTTGGTACCAATCTTGTCCAACCTAATATACATATATTCAAGTACGCCAATGAGTCATGCAAGTCACTTGACCACTTAGGAATAATATGTTTAAAATTGTTTGCAGCTTCAGTTGGGATAGAAGTGTGAAATTGTCAGTTATATACAAAGTTCCTTCCTAATTGAAAGGGTTTTTAGGAAAATAGTTTGATCGTTCCGTAGAAATCACAAGACATATAATAGAAGAAAAAGATTGTGAAAAAAAAATTGGCTAGACATTGGGCATGACTTCTAGAAACAATTTAATAAAGCCAACTTACACACGTAATTGTGTGTTCTCTTACAGTTTTTTTTTTGTTTTTTTTTGCTTTTTGCTGAGGCAATTGGGGTTAAGTGACTTGCCCAGAGTCACACAGCTTCTCTTATAGTTTTTAGAGATCACATAAATGTCCCTTGTAAATTATAGAGAAAATAATATGGTAGATGTTATGAAAGCTTTAATAAATATTTAATCACCCCCTGTCTATCACTCTAATAGAAAGATGCGGCATCTGGAAAAATTTGGGGGAAAGTAAAGTAATTAATGTTCTCTACATTATCAGGTACAAAGATCAGGAAATTATATTTAATTCTTCTTGGATTTAATTTGATCACTGTGAAATTATAACAGACTTTCAGAATGCTATTGGTATTTTTATGATCTTGATACATTTTAAAATTATAATTTATCTTGTAAGAAATCCTAAATCCAAAAAAAAAAAAAAAAGAAAAGAAAGAAATCCTAAATCAGATAAGAAAGTTTCCATCACACAGTCTCCTAGATGGATATAGAAGTGGGAGAGGGAGATATGCATATGGTGATTTCCTTTTTTAATCAGTTCTCAGTGTCATGTCATGAAAACATTTAATCATACATTATTATAATAGCCCTATTGTACAAATGAGGAAATATAGTCTAGAAACCTTTGTTCATCCAATACCTTAGGAATTGAATTGGGAATGGGGGGAATCTGGCATTCAATTCCCAAGTCTGACTTATAGTAATTAAAATTAACTTCCTTTATCTAAATTACTGTGACAAAATAACAGCTGCCTCCCAGGTAACTTTCTATGAAAATGAGATCAGAAAATTTAGTGCTTATCAAAAGTTGTAGAATTAAAATTCATTTACTGAGAAGAATTTTTTACTCAAATGTATATAATTTAATATTGATACTTAGAATGATTTTTATATAGAGAGAACAAATTTATACCATTGCATATTGGTTTTTGGTGTTTTCTGCATGAAAAAATTTAGTCAGAAAATGCTACCAACTCCTGAGATAGACTTTATACACATATTTCCTCTCATTTTTACAAAACTTTTATGTACAATCTCTGATAATGACATATGAACTAAATTAAAATAAGCATTTGTCAAGTATCTGCTTTGTATGAAAGTACCATTCCATCCTCATAATATAGAATGAGGAAGCCAACAAATAAACTATGGAAGAAATGAAAGGATTGAACTAGCTAAACTAGAAGCCATCACCTCCCTGGGCCTTTTCAGTTCTAAGAAGTTAAGAACCCATGGCTCTTAGTACCAATGGGAATTGAAGTGGAGCCTGCTGAACAAACACTGAGAACACCAGCTTTCTGCAGATTCACCAGAGTAGTATGTTCCTATCTTCACTTTGCCTCCCTTCTACTTGTCCCTATCGGTGTCTCACGTCCTAATATGTGTGTGTGTGTGTGTGTGTGTGTGTGTGTGTGTGTGTATATATATATATATATATATATATTTTTTTTTTTTTACTGCATTATTTTTTCTTCTCAGCATCACCTATAAAGATTTCTAGGAATTCCTTGGAAACCATGGGCCACTGCAGAACCAGTTACAGATAGGGAATACCTGGTGCAAGGTGAACATGTAGTAAGAGTAATGGTGATATCAGCAGCAACTCCACCAAATTTCTTGTTGCTTCTGGTTAA
This sequence comes from Myrmecobius fasciatus, assembly GCA_023553655.1. NCBI lineage: Eukaryota > Metazoa > Chordata > Mammalia > Dasyuromorphia > Myrmecobiidae > Myrmecobius > Myrmecobius fasciatus. The sequence goes on from JAJPUD010005768.1 coordinate 90,448, forward strand.
GCAGGTTCTTTACCTCTTAAAAACGCTTTGACACCTACTCCACAGGGTTGTTGTGAAGGTCTAATGAGATAATATTTGTGAAAACTTTAAAACACCTTAAATATAAATGTTGACTAATATCATTAACAAATGAAAATTGTTTTGGATTTTTTTCATTCAGCAATATAATAATGAGGAGAAATGTCCAAAAATCTGGCATCATGCATAACTTTGAGATCTTGCTAATGATTCTTAATGCAGAGAAGTCAAACTACAGAATTTCCATGTGCTCTCTCAGACATTATTTGCCTTTGTAAACAATACAAACACAAAATGGTATAGTGCTATATTGTTTAATGTATTTTGTATTTTGTAATTGTTAGATCTTCAACCCTTTCAATTATGTAATCTTTTAAAAATTAGAGGCATGATTCATTTAAAGAATGAATCTTTTTTTAGGACAGTTTCCAATAAGGAGAATTGTTTGATGCTTCCAGGGAAATACATCTAGTTCTTTGTCTAAATGTCACATGTTATGAACTGTTAGAAAGTAAAATGGCATTTAATGAAATTGCAGACCGTCCAAGACAATAATAAAAGTGACATTTAAGAAGCAGTTTCAACCATAGTGTAGGTCAGTAGGTTTATGTATGAAGTCAACAAGTCTAGGAAATGTCAAAGTGTATGTTTTATTTAACTTTGTATATAAATGTTTTGTCCTTTATATCTCAAATAATTTGAAGAAATGGCATGTCTGTGATTGAGAAAATTCACCTCTGATATTCAAATGATAAGAAGACTTAAGCTTAGCATTTGAAAAAATGTAAAAGAATTATTTAACGCAGACCAAATTGTCATTAGTTGGCAACTATCAAATTTGAATAAAAATATGATGTCTATATCTTGTAAGAAATGAAATGAAAAGTAAAGATAAAGATAATGTAGAAATGTTTAGAATTTGTGTATCAATGCAAATAGACTATATTAGCAGCATTTGCTACATTATAAATGAAATATACCATTCTTGTGGATCAGCACTCTTGGTCCTATGGACAGATTTCTTGCTTCCAAAATATATATTAGGTAGCCTCTATCCATTTAGGACAATTATTCGTTTTTTAAGATAGATTCCTGAACCAATAATCAGAACAAATTCCTGGCCTCTTAGGCAGATAGGCAGTATAAGGAGTAAAGTATCAAAATGTAGAGTAGGGTAATCTGAGTTTGGATCCTACTTCAAGCACTGACTAGTTGTGTAACCTTGGGTAAGTCACTTAACTGCTCTTAGCTTCAGTTACTTCATCTATAAAATGGGTATAATCATAGAATCTGCTTCACATAGTTGTTGTGAAGATCCAGTAGATTAGCATATATAAAGTGCTTTGAAAATCTTAAACTTCCTTATAAACTCTATCCTAGATGCCACAGTATTCTTGATTCATCTTTTCGGTGTCTCTGCTATACCTGTTCCCATTCCAGTGATCCACCAATTTTTTTATTACCACATCTGACACAGAGGAGGAACCTAATAAATATTTGTTGATTAATAGAAAGAGAGCAGCAGAGTGTCCAGCGGAGTGTCTGGCCTGAAGCGTGAGTAAACTCTTCTGCTATTGGGCATCATCTTAGATGGCAGCCTTCTCGGCAGCAGAATCTCATTGGGGTCCACTTACTCAGAGGGGTTTTTGCTGTTCCCTTTTCCCAGTAGATACACTAGTGGGAAGAAGAATCTTATCTCCTGCTTTTATAGTAGCTTCAAATTTATAAATCGTGGGAGTTATTTACAGATGGTCTTAATTTTAGTACTGAGAAAACTCAGGTCCAGAGTGTTGAGGTGATTTGCCCAGAGTTACATAAATAGAAAGAAGCTGAGCTAGGAATTCTGTCAGCATCTTTTTTCATATTCATTAGTTTTTCTGTTATGCAACTTGGTCTATTTCCCAAGTTATTTTATTATCTTTACTGCCCTTATTATTGGTTTTTCCCTGTCTAGAAAATCCAACTATTCCTACTAAGAGTTCCTTATCCAACAGGCTCAAATAAACCTAACCTCTTTAGGGCACTCTTTCGAAATTAGTCATTAAAACTGAAAAAAGTCACTTAATCATTGAATAGTTAATTACCATAGCATTTCACACATTGATTTTTAGCATTATTACAAAATAGGTTCATATTTTTTTACTTCATTTGATGAAAGACAGATTCCTTGTATCATTCTTTGTTCCCTGATGACACAGTCTCTTGGATATTATTTCCCTACCACTAATATAATGATTCTTTTTTTTTTTTTCAGGTTGATTTATTTCCCTTTCACTCCCACTTCTTACTTGTCAGAATAGGCATTACCTTTAGCTATGTGACCATGGTCAAATTATTTCACTTATCTAGCCCTTAGAGTCTTCATTTTTAATGAGTGGCTTGAAATAAATGGTCTCTTATGGTCCCTTCTATTTAATAACTTGTGATTCAGTACTTAAGATAGTAATTTTCCAATCCTACAGAGAGGGAGTGAGGATGTATAGTTGTAAAGACATAAACTGAATCAGTTTTTGATTTTTGCTTATAGGATAAAGTTAAGAAAGGACACATCTATCATCTCCCCATATTTGAATGTAAATAGTTAACCCTTAGTCTTTTATCATTATTCACTTATTGTTCACTTTTTAATGTTTTTTTTTACTCTTTGTATTTGAACTTAAAAGTTTCTACATAGTTCTGGTCTCAATACTATGAGTGCTTGGAATTCCTCTATTTCAGTAAAAATCCATTTTTGTCCTGTTGTATTATACTTAGTTTTCAGGATAAGTTATTCTTAACTGTAAGCTTATATCCTTTGCTTTCTGAAATACTGTATTCCAAGTCCTCTGCTTTTTTTTTTTTTTTTTTTTTTTTTTTTTTTGCTAAGGCATCGGGGTTAAGTGACTTGCCCAGGTTCACACAGCTAGGAAGTGTTAAGTGTCTGAGATCAAATTTGAACTCAGGTCCTCCTGACTTCAGGGCTGGTGCTTTATCCACTGTGCCACCTAGCTGCCCCATCCTCTGCTTCTTAATAATGATGGTTGCTAAATCATGTGTGATCCTAACTGTATGTCCTCGGTATTTGAATTCTTTCTTGCCGCTTGCAGTAGTCTTCTTTGTGAATTTTGGTTGTAATTTTCTTGTGAGTTTTCATTTTAGAGATTCTTTCAGGATGTGACTGGTGAATTCTTTCTATTTCCATTTGGCTTGCTGATTTTAAAATGTGAACAATTTTCTTAAGATTTCTTGAAATAAGATGTCAATGTTCTTTTTGATCATAGTGTATAGATAATTCAGTAATTTTGAAATTTTTTTCTCCTCAGTCTTTTTTCAAAATCAGTTGTTTTTACTATGAAATACTGTACATTTTCTTATAAATTTTCAGTCTTCCAATTTCATTTTAATATTTCTTGTTGCCTCACGAAGTCATTGGTTTCTATTTGGTCCATTCTGATTTTCAGAAAATTTATTTCTTAGGCAAGATTTTTTGCAGGTATTTTGTAGTTATTGTATTCTTCTAGGTTGTGTCTTGGACCATAACATATTTAACACGCATTAGACTACTTGCCATCTAGGGGAGGAGGTGGGGGAAGGAGGGAAAAATTTGGAACAGAAAATTTTGCAAAGGTCAATGTAGAAAAATTACTCAGATGTTCTGTAAATAAAAAAGCTTTAATAAACAAACAAACAAAAGAAAATAAATTTAGCTCTGAATAAGAGTAGATGTTGCTGCACTTTACCCTTATAACCTAGCTAGAAAGCTCTGTTGCTTGAGAGTAACAGAGTTGTAAGTTCCGTTTTGTTCTGGAATTACTTCCCTGGTTATTCCTTTGCAGGCTGGGCTAGATGCTTGAAATGAGTCTGTTCTCTACACTTGGAGTCTTCCTTCTACCTTGGTGTATCCCTCAAGTTTTCCCTACTGGGAACATCACTCCCTTTTTTAGTTTTCTTCCAGTTATGACCTAGAACTGGATAATGGACAACAAAGATTCCAAGTCATAATAGTTTTCATCAGAATACTGTCATATGGACCTGCTCTTGCTCCACTGTGCATCTTGAACCTCCTCTTTCCCTGGTGCACAACCTATCCCTGAATACTGATATACTCTTTCCCTGACCCTGTAGCTAGTGTTCACAGACCTATCTGTCTTATCTCCATAGACTGAACTGGACTGGCCAAATGACTCACCATAATTCTTTTCTGGATTTCCCTATAAGGATTTGGTTCAGTTCATTCTCTAGATGTATTTGGAAGAGTTTTTTGGAGGGGATTTTGACTGTACTGTTTCCTGATACTCTGCCATTTACTTCTACTCTCTGCTATTCCCATTTTAGAGATGAGGAAACCAAGTCTCAGAAATATTAAATGCTATGCCCACAGTTACATGGCAGAACCAGAACTATGTTTTGTAACTCTGCTGAGTTCACCCTAGCTTTATATCCACTACACTGCTCTGTGTAATATAATCAGCATCATCATTTTTAATTCTGACACACCAAGCAACAATTTCTGATTGAGCATTTTATCAATTGCAAGATAATTCTCTAAAGGAGAGAGCTTCTTCCCAGGCTTTCAGCAATACTTGAACATTAATCATGATTATGATAATAGAATGTTGTTTTCAGGTGACCCATTCCATATTGAGTGACTAGAAGAAGTGAAGAGAATTCTTTTTTTTTTTTTTAAATTGAAGCTTTTTATTTGCAAAACATATGTATGGGTAATTCTTCAACATTGACCCTTACAAAGTTTTCCGTTACAAATTTTCCCCCTAGGCCCCTCACCTTCCCTAGATGGCAGGAAGTCCACTACATGTTAATTATGTTAAAATACTTGACAAGTCAAATATATGTATACATATTTCCACATTTATCTTGCTGTACAAGAAAAATCTTATCTACAAGAAAAAAAATCTGAGAAAGGAAACACAATGCAAGAAAACATCAATATAGAGCATGGAAATGTTATGTTGTGGTCCACACTTCACATCCCTCTCTCTGGGTGTATATGGCTTTCTTCACTGAACAGTTGGAAGTGGTTTGAAACATTTCATTGTTGAAGAGAGCCATGTCAGAATTGATCGTCATATAGTATTGTTGCTGTGTATAATGATCTCCTGGTTCTGCTCATTTCGCTCAGCATCAGTCCATGCAAGTCTCTCCAGGCCTCTCTGAAATCATCCTGCTGGTCGTTTCTTATAGAACAATAATATTCCATAACATTCATCTACCATAATTTATTCAGCCACTCTCCAATTGATGGGCATCCATTCAGTTTCCAGTTTCTAGTCACTACAACAAGGGCTGCCACAAACATTCTTGCACATGTGGGTCCCTTTCCCTCCTCTAAGATCTCTTTGGGATATAGGCCCAATAGAAACACTGCTGGGTCAAAGGGTATACACAGTTTGATAACTTTTTGAGCATCGTTCCAAATTGCTCTCCAGAATGGTTGGATCCGTAGTGAAGAAAATTCTTAATCACTTTATACTTTTCCACACAGGTGACAAGTTTTTCTTATTCGTTTTCTCTTATAACCCATTGCTTGGAACTTATGTAGTTAAAGCAGAGACCAAACTTCAAATTTGGGCTTTTTGGTACTTGAACTTTGCTTTTGAATCTTTTAAGATCAACCAGTCCATCAGCAGGCACTTAATAAGCACCTACCATATGCCAGGCACTGTACTGTGCTGGGGATATGTAGACAAAAGTAAAAAATACTGTCAAAAAGATTGTCTTCTATCAGGAAAGATATGTATACATGTAATTATACACTACGTAAATGTGCAGTTGTTGACAAAGAGGCCGATTTCCAGTTGGGGAGATTAGAAAGAACTCCATATTAGAAAGAGATGCTTATTTGGAACTATACCCAAAAACTTATCATACTGTACATACCCTTTGACCCAGCAGTGTTTGACTCAGCAGTGTTTCTATTGGGCTTATAACCCAAAGAGATCTTAAAGGAAGGAAAGGGCCCCACATGTGCAAGAATGTTTGTGGAAGCCCTTTTTGTAGTGGCTAAAAACTGGAAACTGAAGGGATGCCCATCAATTGGAGAATGGCTGAATAAATTATGGTATATGAATGTTATGGAATATTATTGTTCTGTAAGAAATGACCAGCAGAACGATTTCAGGGGGGCCTGGAGAGACTTGCATGGACTGATGCTGAGTGAAATGAGCAGAACCAGGAGATCATTATACACAGCAACAACAAGACTATATGATGATCAATTCTGATGGACATGGCTGTCTTCAACAATGAAATGTTTCAAACTACTTCCAATTGTTCAGTGAAGAAAGCCATATACACCCAGAGAGAGGGATATGAAATGTGGACCACAACATAACATTATCATGTTCTCTATTGATGTTTGTTTGCATTGTGTTTCCTTTCTCAGATTTTTTTTCTTGTAGATATGATTTTTCTTGCACAGCAAGATAAGTGTGAAAATATGTATACATATATTTGATTTGTCAAGTATTTTAACATAATTAACATGTAGTGGACTTCCTGCCATCTAGGGGAGGGGTGGGGACTGGGGGGGGGAATTTGAAACAGAAAGCTTTGTAAGGGTCAGTGTTGAAGAATTACCCATACATATGTTTGTTTGTTTGTTTTTACTGAGGCAATTAAGGTTAAGTGACTTGCCCAGGGTCACACAGCTAGGGAATGTTAAGTGTCTGAGACCAAATTTGAACTCAGGTCCTCCTGACTTCAGGGGTGATGTTCTATCCACTGCACCACCTAGCTGCCCTGATACATAGGTTTTTGCAAATAAAAACTTTAATGAAAAAAAAAAGAGAGATGCTTGAGAGGAATTTGGAGGGAAATAAGATTCCAAGAGGTGTCATTGAGAGGAGAATACATTTCAGGAATGAACGGCAGCTTATAAAGAGAAGAGATAAAGTGTTGTATAAGAGGAACTGAAAGTCTGCTCTGATTGTACCAAAAAGAACAGAAATTAAGGAAACAATATATAGCAAGATTGAAAAAGAAACTTAAGGCCACTTTATGAAAGATTTTTAAAGCCAAAAGAAGTTTACATTTGACCCTAATACTAATTGAGAGTCATTAGATTTTTAATAAAGGAAAGATATAATCAAGACCTGTTGAGGAATTTTTTTTTTTTTTTTTTTTGCTTTTTGCTGAGGCAATTGGGGTTAAGTGACTTGCCCAGGGTCACACAGCTAGGAAGTGTATGAGACCAGATTTGAACTCAGGTCCTCCTGACTTCAGGGCTGGTGCTCTAACCACTGCGCCACCTAGCTGCCCCGTGTTGAGGAAATTTTAAGGATAGATTGGAGAAGGAAGAAATTTGAGACCGAGACTATTGCTGCTGTCCAAGTGAAGCCCTGAAGTGAGATTGCCATATAAATATAGAGAAGAGTTTAAGCATAAAAGGTAGAAATGAAAGTTTGACAACTGGTTAGGAATGTGAAGGAGAGAAAATGTGGAATAAAGGATAACCATGATTGCAACTTGAGAACTTTTGGAAAGGGGTGATTTGGGGAAGGTGTATAGAAACAATTAGTAAGTTAACATGTTGGGTTATGCTTTCTAATCCATTCTGGTATCTTATTCTATCTTATAGCTGAGATCATCCCATTCCCATCCACAGTTCTCATTATTATTCTCCTTTATCTTCCATTAAACTTTTTCTTCTCTTTGGAGAAAAGTGCTTCCCAGAGGATGGTGAAAGTATGATCAGTAACAATGCTCTCTGCTTGAAGCAGTCTGTTTCTGCTCCCCAGCCTTTCTTTCCCTCAACCAGAGCCCAATCTCACATTTTATCCTCTTTCCTTATAACATTTTTGAAATCCGTCCTCCAGGGTTAATTTGTTTTTCTTTTGGCTAATACCTTCCTAAATCTAATCTCCATTTTATTCCCTCCTTTCTTCATTCTTTCCTGTTCCTTGGTTGAATCAAATATATTTCTTTACTAAGCTCTTGGCCAGTGCATTCTAGCCTTCTTTGAACAATTCATATTAAAAAGTGCTATATATACTCCTTCTTATCCCAAATAGGTAGACAGTTTCTTTAAGAGTTTGACTGTGAAAGTAAGATAGAATATGATGGCTTGAGGAAATGTTTGGGTGGAAGGAAGGATCTTTAAGAATGGGGGACACTGGGGCAACTAGGTGAGGCAGTGGATGGAGCAACGGCCCTGAAGTCAGGAGGACCTGAGTTCAAATCTGGCCTCAGACACTGAACACTTCCTACCTTTGTGATCCTGGGCAAGTCACTTAACTCCAGTTGCCTCAGCAAAAAAATAATAATAATAATAATAATAATAAAAATACAAAGGAATGAGGGACACTCAGGCATATTTGAAGGAGATAGGGAAGCAAGTAGTAGGTAGGGAGATGTTGAAGATTAAGGGAAAAGGATGGAGGGATGATTGAGATTACAATTGAAAATACAATTACAATCTGCTGGGAAAAAAACAAGTTAATTTCTTCCTCAGAATGAAAATAAGTTCATAGGAATTAAAAAAGAACCTAGGAAGATGGAAATATTAGAACCTTGTACAATTAAGTGCATTGAGATAACAATGTTATTTAAAAGAAATAGATTAAATGCATTTTTATTATTCTCAAATATAATTCTAAAAAGTGAAATATTCTGAATTGGTACAGCAGTGGTCCAGGGTTTACAAAGACTGTAAATGAAACCTAAGTTCTGGTAGGTCCTCCTAAAGTTAATATCAGGCTTTGAGTATGACCGTCATGACAAACAGTGTCTTTACATTGAAAAACAGCCTAGATTCATTTAGAGAAGCTCCCAGACCAGATTAATGCAGGCCCTACAATGCCCTCTCCCAAATCATGAAAAGGTACTCCTATTGACAAAATCACTGGTGTTTTAAATTTTTAGGTATAGTAGACTGATGTCAATTGGGAAAAATAAAAACAATAGCTCCTATTTACAAAATGTTTTGAAATTTTTTTCCACAAATTTGTATAGTCAGTGGCTAGTCAGTAAGCATTACTATAGGCCGTGGGATACAAAAAATGATAAACAATTCTGGATCTCAAGCTCACATTCAACTGTGGAATACAACATATGAGAAGAAAGAGAAAGTTAACATTTATTATGGGGGCTGCTAGGTGGCGTAGTGGTTAGAGCACCAGCCCTGAAGGCAGGAAGATTTGAGTTCAAATCTGGCCTCAGACACTTAACACTTCCTAGCTGTGACGCTGGGCAAGTCACTTAACTCCAATTGCCTCAGCAAAAAAAAAAAAAAAAAAATTATTATGCACCTGTTGTGTACTAGGTACTCTGTGCTAAGTGCTGAAGATACAAAGGCAAAAAATAGTCCCTTTTTTAGGAACTCACAGTCTAATGGGGGTGACAGTTACAAACAACTGGGTATACACACAGAGAGGATATAAATTGGGGACATAATGGTTAAGGAGGACTGGGAAAAGTTTTCTGCCCCTTAACTAGGACTTGAAGAGGATGGAAAGCAGTCTAGATGAATTGAAAATGTCTGGAATCAGCAGAAGGATTGTCGTGTTCAACAAACAACAAAGCAAGCCAATGTTACTGTATCTGTCACAGAGTACTTTGAGGGAAGGGAGGTGTAAAAAGACTGAAATGTGGGAAGGGTCTCAGTCATGAAGGCTTCCAGTGATTTCCAGTTGGGGAGATTAGGAAGAACTCCATATTAGAAAGAGATGCTTATTTGGAACTATGCTCAAAAACTACCTAGTTTCCTGGAAAAATGGTGGTACCTTCAACAAAAATATGGAAGTTGGGAAAAGTGATGATTTAATGAACATAATGAAGTTTATTTGGGACATATTGAATTTGAGACACTGGTGAGACATTTTTGTGTATATGTTTAGCAGGCAATATAGGGCTGGAGCTCAAGAGGGAAATGAGATCTAGATATGTAAATTTGGGGGAAAGATGTTGGGATCTCAGAGAGAATGAGTAGAAGGAAAAAGAAAAAGGTTTAGGAAGAGTCCTGGGCTCTATACCCTAAATGTAGGCCTTAAATAAGATTTATAACATTTTTACCAATTTCAAGCAAATTTTAATGACTGAGATATTTCATTCTGTCTTGTCCTTCACATGAAGGTGGACATTCTAAACCAGCCTGCCACAGTGGTAAAGCACATTGCAATTTGGTGCCTCCTACTCTCAGAAGCAAAACCCTGCCAAATACAATTATGCCATCTGGGAAAAGAGAGTGATGAAAGCCACATCCCAGAACTGACAGCTCTATTTGGAAGCAGACAATGCATCTGCTTCTGGTTGGAACCAATCAACAGAACTTAGAGTATTTCTGGACCAAGCATAAACTAAAGTAGTGACAGAGCTGCTAGTCCCTTTCACTTTAAAGTCTAATATATCCCCAGAATACAGAACTAGAGATTACCCTGTCCAACCACTAAGTCCCATTGTCTCCCAGAAGAGGCATCAATATCAATATTCTCTTACATCCTAAAAACTGTACTCAACATTCTGTCTCTGGCTTCAGTTCCTTTCATGGAGAGTATTCGTCCATTTGCTATCCTGAAGAACAGGCAGAAAGCTGTTTTCTTCTGCAGTAATGGAGAAGTTAATGGATAAGAAGGGTTTTGGGAGGAAAGGATAATGAATTCAGTTTTGGATATTTTATATTGACATCTGTATTGGACATTTTATGATGTCCAATAGGCAATTGGAGTTGCAAAATTGGAAGTCTGCAGATCATTTAGGACAGAATGGGTATATTTGAGAATTATCAGAAATAATAATTAGATCTATGAGAATTAATGCAAAGGAAGAAGACTTAAAACAGAACCTGTAAGATCCCTATTATTAGATCCCTGTTATATGATCTGGAGGAGTATTTCACAAAGGAGACTAAGAAAGAGCAGTGTGATAGTAGGAAAATCAAAAGAGAATAATGTCCCAAAAACCTATGGAAAAGAGAATATCAGGGAGAAAGGGATGATCAACAGCCTCAAAGACTGCAGAAAGATTAAGGAGAGTAAGGCTTGAGCAAAGGCTGTGGGATTTGGCTATTAAGAGGTCATTGGTAACTTTGGAAAAAGCTGTTTCAGTGGAACGATAAGGTCAGAAGCTAGACTGTAAGAGGTTACAAGAGGAAAGAGAAAGTAGAGGTATCTGTTGTAGGTGCCTTTCCCATTTTAACAAAATGGGGCAGAGGAAATATAGGATAATAGTTATTAACTAGCAGGAATGAAATGATCAAAGGAAGTTTTTTGAGATTGGGAAAGAGATGGATGTGTTTGTAGGCATTAAGAAAAGGAGCCAGGAGAGAGGGAAAGATGGAAAATAATAGAATGGGGATGATAGAGGAGGCAATCTGGTAGAGGATATACTATGAAATATGATTTGTGCCAGTAGAGGGTCAATCTTAGTATTAACCTCTTCATATAAGACAGAATTGATAGTAGAGATAATAGCAGAAGGCATATGAATGGTATAAGATGAGAAAGAGAAAAGAAAAGCAAACATGGCAAATGGCCTCAATTTTTTGAAAATATAAGGCAAGGTTCCCAACTGGGGGAGAGGGAAATGGGAGCTTTGGGAGGCTAGAGGAGAGATAGAAAAGTTGGAAGAGCCACTATGGAAAGGACAGTGAGTTGATAAGTAAAGTTTAATAGGATTACCTACAAGTTAAATTTGTAATGGTCCCAATAAGAATGGTTGCATAAATTTTTTCACCTTCAGTCAGTGGCACATGCTTAGAAGCAAGGACTACAAGAAGCAAGATGAAAGTGATCTGTTTTTGGAGTGGCAGAGCACAATTGGAAATGTGGAGGCTAGGGACTCATGGATTGATTGAAGAATTGGATAGAAAGCCAATAGATTATGGTCAGATAAGAGGATTTCAGAATACATGAACATGGGAAGATCAAAAGTATTACTGTCTTTGGGTGTGACTGAGGTTGGGTAGAGAAATTCAGATCTACCCCTCCTTTTTCATTGTGCACTCTTGAATGCCTGCTCCATAATTAGAAAAATTGCTTTCGTGCTTTTTAAAATTTTAATTTAATTATTTTTCTTCTTAACAAGCTTTTCTATTAAAGAAAAGCTTCTTAACAGATATGCATAATCAAGCAAAATGAATTCCCTCATTGGTCATTTACAAAGATGTGACTCATTCCACATTTTAAGTCCATCATATTGTATTGGGTAGCATGCTTCAGCTTTGCTTCTCCAGAATTATGGTTTGTCATTGCATTGATCAGAATTCTTAAGTCTTCCAAAATTGTTTTTCTTTGTAATGTTGTTCACATATAAATACTTTTCTTAACTCTTAATTTCTGTCTTGATTTATAAAGGTCTTCTCAATTTTCTTTGTAACTATTTTGTCGTTTCTCATGACACAATAATGTTATATTAATGTCATGATTTGTTTAGCTCTTAATCTGATATGTGGTACTATCTCTTAGTTTCCTGGTTTTTTCTGCTATGAGAAGAAACTTTCATCTTAATCATCACTCCTTCCATCCTCTGGCTGAAACTGAGACTTTTTTTTTCTCTGAATGATTTTTACATCCTTAGTCACCCTTTCCTAGGATAGTTTATACTCATCCATATTGCCTTGGTTTTGTGTTGGAATTTTTGAATACTACTTGACCTCCACTGCCATGTCTAGACACTCTCCTCCTCCTCCTATCACTAAACAACCACTCCTGCTTTGAGATTCGTACTACATTTATCACCCAATCCCAATCCTACTGGCCATTGTCAACTAATCTCCAGGATACTCTTTTTCCTTCCTCAGTGAGTTCTTTGCCTGATTTACATTATTTCTCTCTGTCTCAACTTTTGCATTCATATTAGGAGACTTCCATCCCATGACCCACATCTCCACTTTACCTCATCTCAGCAAAGATGATTATATGCATGATCTTGCCATCATCCACAAGTTCCATGTCTACAAACTTTTTTTTTTTTTTTTTTGTTAAAGCTTTTTATTTGTATAACATATGTATGGGTAGTTCCCCAACATTGATCTTTACAAAGCTTTCCATTACAAATTTTACCCCCAGTCCCCTCCCCTCCCCTAGATGGCAGGAAGTCCACTACATGCTAATAATGTTGAAATGCTTGAGAAGTTATGCAAGAAAAATCCTATCTACAAGAAAAAAAAAAAGAATCAGAGAAAGGCAACACAATGCAAACAAATGTCAGTAGAGATCATGAAAATGTTACGTTGTGGTCCATATTTCATGTCCCTCTTTCTGGGTGTATATGGTTTTCTTCAGTGAACAACTGGAACTGGTTTGAGGCAATTCTTCGTTGCAGAGAGCCATGTCCATCAGAATTGATCATCATGTAATACTGTTGTTGCTGTGTATGATGATCTCCTGGTTCTGCTCGTTTCACTCAGCATCAGTTCATGCAAGTCTCTCCAGGCCTCTCTGAAATCGTCCTGCTGGTCATTTCTTACAGAGCAATAATATTCCATAACATTCATATACCATAATTTATTCAGCCACTCTCCAATTGATGGGCATCCCTTCAGTTTCCAGTTTCTAGCCACCACAAAAAGGGCCGCCACAAACATTCTTGCACATGTGGGTCCCTTTCTCTCCTCTAAGATCTCTTTGGGATATAGGCCCAGTAGAAACACTGCTGGGTCAAAGGGTATGCACAGTTTGACAACTTTTTGAGCATAGTTCCAAGTTGCTCTCCAGAATGGTTGGATCCGTTCACAGTTCCACCAACAATGTATTAGTGTCCCAGTTTTCCCACATCCCCTCCAACATTCATCGTTATCTTTTCCTGTCATTTTAGCCAATCTGACAGGTGTGTAGTGGTATCTCAGAGTTGTCTTAATTTGCATTTCTCTGATCAATAGTGATTTGGAGCAACTTTTCATATGACTAGAGATGGTTTTAATTTCATCATCTGAAAATTGTCTGTTCATATCCCTTGACCACTTATCTATTGAAGAGTGGCTTGAATTCTTATATATATGAGACAATTCTCTATAAATTTTAGAAATGAGGCCTTTATCAGAACCATTAAATGTAAAGATGATTTCCCAATTTGATGCTTCCCTCCTAATCTTGTCTGCATTTGTTTTGTTTGTACAGAAACTTTTTAACTTAAAATAATCAAAATTATCCATCTGGTGTTCAATTAGGAGTTCCAGGTCTTCTTTGGACATAAATTTATTCCCTCTCCACAGGTCTGAGAGATAAATTATATTACGTTCCTCTAACTTGC
>JAJPUD010005768.1:110048-149110 GCA_023553655.1 Myrmecobius fasciatus
GAGCTGAGTCCCACCCTCACTTCCGGCCTGCACAGTTGTCGTCTATTTATCTCTCTGTCCGAGTCCGACTAACCTGATATGAAGTTATCCAGAGAGCTGTGCCCAAATATTTCTGAGTTCGTTGACTTGAAGATCAGTTCGGAGGCTTATTTTATTGTTGATTTGAGAGAAGATCAGAGGAGAGGCAGAAAGTCACCTTTTCACTCCGCCATCTTGGCTCCGCCCCCCATGTCTACAAACTTTAACTGATTATAACCTTTTGTTATTTTTCTTGTCTTTCTGCTTTGCAACTCTTAATCCTATTCTTTGTGATCTTTAATCTTTTTCTCCTCATCTCTTCTTAGGCCATTGCCCATCTTGAACCTTTGGTAAACAAATACAGCTTTCCTCTCCTCTCAAGTTCCTTGCCTTCTTTACCAATCTTGTCCTGCCATGCTCCACCCTGTGGGATACTCTCATCATCCTTTGCTTCTTAGTATTGAAAAATGCTAGAGAAAAATCAGGAACCTTTGTTACAACTCTCTAACAATATTCCACTCATGGCTTTCCTGAATCTTTACATCTGACTTCAGAACTACAATGGTACACCCTCCTCCCACTCTCTTACTTGAGAACTTTGCCTCACAGTTCACTGAGAAACAAATGAGGCCATTCAATAAAAGCTTTTTCTTCTCTCCTAAGCCTCCTCATCTCAAATCACTCCAAATCTCCCCCTCTCTGCTGATTGCTTACCTGCTACTTGCAAATGTGCCCATATCTAAAAAAAAAAAAAAATGACATGAGAAAAGGATGTGCGCATCCTTTTTCAAACAAAAACTCATTTGATCAGGTCATATCTGCTAGTTTCTTCACTTCTCAGCTAAACTCCTTGAAAAAGCCATTTTCCACTCATTTTCTTTTAAATCATTTATAGTCTGGCTCCTAATCTCATTATTAAAGGGAAACTACACTTTCCAAAGTCATCTCTCAGTTGCCAAATCTAATGGTCTTTTCTCAATCCTCATTCTTCTTGAACTGTCTGCAAGCTTTGATACTGATACTCACCCTCTTCTCCTGGTTCTGTTGCTACTTATCTAATTGCTGCTTCTCTGTCTGCTTTGCCAGATCTTCATCCAGATGACATCCGCTGACTTTGGACAGACTCCCAAGACTCTCTTCTGAATCCTCTTCTCTCTCTCTTTTAATTTATATAATCTCATTTAGTGATCTCCTCAACACCTATAGGTTTAATTATCATCTTTATGTAGATTATTTCCATATATACATATCCAGCCCACTCAAGAACTCATTTCATATTACTTACTGTCTTTTGAACATCTAGAAGTGCACGTCCTGTAGATACCTCAAACACAACATGCCCAGAACAGAACTCTCTTTCCCCCAAAACCCTTCCTTCTTCAAAACTTGGTTATTAATATTGAAGACACCACCATTCCCTTAGTAACTTAGTCTGACAATCTGAGTATAATTCTTGATTCCCCATTTTCATTCATACCACATAGTCAATCTGTTGCCACATCTAATTATTTCTGTCTTCATGTCATCTTATACATCTCTCTTTCTCTCCAGTTACATAGCCATTTCTCTGTTTCAGGATCTTATCACTTCTTGCCCAACAACTACAATAGCTTGTTGATTGGTCTCTTTAACTCAAGATCTCCTCAATTTAATCCATCCATCTGCTGAAGTGATTTTATTAAAACACAGGTCTGACAATGTTATTCTCTTAGTCAATATTCTACAGTGGTTACTTGTTATCAAATATTAAAAACTCTTATTTGGCATTTAATGCCCTTAATAATCTATTCCTTTCCTATTTTTCCATTCCCTCCATCCCATACTCTATGATCCAATGACATAATTCCTTACTGTTCCTTATCCAGGATAATCCTTTTACTTATTATCTATCTTTTCACTGGTTGTCCTCCATGTTTGAAATGTTATCCTACCATGAACTGGACTCCATCCTGAGCACATCCTCTGGAAAAACCATCACCAGGAAACTCACCACTCCTTAAGATTGCTTCAGCTTTGGTATTCACAACATTTCAGTGCCCCAAGTACCCTCTACTTCTTTAAATGGAGGCTGGAAAGCAGAGAAAAGAACTCCCTAAGCTTCCATTTAAAGAGGGCTCCCAGGTCAGATAACTCTTCACTTTCCACCAGTTGTATTCCCTAGATTAGATTCTACCATGTCCTGCTGCAGAGTACTTTTCCCACTAGCCTCTCCCTGCCCCAAATACATACATGTCAGTTTCATTTAGTGTGTTTTCTTTCCTCCATTTCATTGTAATCTCCTTTAAGGGCAAGAAATATCTTTTTTTTTTTTAATTTATATTCCTAGTACTTAACATAGTACTTGACAGATAGTAAGCACTTAATAAATATTTATTTTCTGATTCCCTTCTCACCTTGGTGTTGTGGATTCCCTACCTTTCAGATCTGGATCAAATCTTACCTTCTGTAAAAGACTCTTCCCCTTTGCCCCCCATAGTGCCCTTTCTTTTTTTTTTTAATCTATTCTGCATATAGCTTGTATATTCAAAATTGTTTTCATGTTATATGTCCTTAATGGCAGTGAATGACCTGTTTTTGTTGTCTCCCCAGCACTTTTATAGTGCCTGTAACCTAGTACCTCTCAATAAATGTTCATTGACTGACTAGAAATTTTACAGAGTGCTTTCCCTCATATCTATTTCACTTCCACCCTGTGAGGTAGCTATATAAGTTTTATTGCTAAGGAACCTTGGTTCCATTAAACAGATGAGTAGATTCAGAAGGATAAAGAGAATTGCTCCTAGTCACATAGTAGGTATCCACACAAGTTTTTCAGAGGTAAGCTTCCCAATTTTATTTCTAGTCCTTAGCTTCATCTTTCAGCAAAACATAAGACTGAGAAATAAAAAGAATTACTGTGTGCTTCCACTTCCTTGAGCAATCAATAAGCTAACATAGCCTTAATTCTGTCACAGATCTTGGGTAGCCAACAAATATTTATTTGTTTTTTTTTTAATTAAAGTTTTTTATTTGCATAACATGTATGGTTAGTTCCTTAGCATTGATCTTTACAGAGCTTTCTGTTAGAAATTTTCCCCCCAGTCCCCTCCCCTCCCCTAGATGGCAGGAAGTCCACTACATGTTAATTATGTTAAAATACTTGACAAATCGAATGTATGTATACATATTTCCACACTTATCATTGTTGTGCAAGAAAAATTGTATCTACAAGAAAAAAAATCACAGAAAGGAAATACAGTGCAAGCAAACATCAGTTGAGAACATGAAAATGTTATGCCAACAAATATTTATTAAGTGCTTACTGTGTATTTTGCATTGTGGTAAGAGCTTAAGAGACAGTCCCGTCAAGGAGTTCACATTCTAACAATAGAGACAACCCATAAATAAATAGAAATGGATGGAAATTAATCTCAAAGGGAAGGCACTATCAGCTGGAAGGAGTGAGAAAGACCCACAGAGGAGTTGGATTCATAGGGTCTAATTTTTGAATGCAGATTTGCCACTTACTTAGCTATGTGATCTTCAAGCAAGCAAGCAATATGAATTTTTTAAAGCACCTATTATGTGTCAGGTGCTAGTACAAAGACAAGAAGATATAGACTTACTTTCAGAATTTGAATTCTATAGAAGATAATATGTGTGTATGTAGGTATGTATATAGTATTAATACATATATTATACATGCATGTGTGTATATGTTTTTAAAGGAAGTTTAAGAATTGAAAAATTTTTACTAAAGAGTTCATGTAGAAAGTGTTGCTTGAGCTAACTCTTTTTTATCTTTAAAAAAATTTTAATAGTCGTTATTTTCAAAATATGTACAAAGATAGTTTTCAACATTCACCCTTGCAAAACTCCTTGTTCTAAAATTTTCTCCCTCCCCTAGATAGCAAGCAACCCAATATAGGTTAAACATGTGCAATTCTTCTAAACATATCTCCAGAATTATCATGCTGCACAAGAAAAATCAGATCAAAAAGGAAAAAAAAAATGAGAACAAAAAATAGAGCAAGCAAATAACAAAAAAAGCTGAAAATACAATGTTGAGATTCACGTTCAGTTCCCATAGTCTTCTCTCTGGGTGCAGATGGCTCTCTCCATCACAAGTGTACTAGAGTTGGCCTGAATTACCTCATTGTTGAAAAGAGCCAAGTCCATCAGAATTGATCATTATATAATCTAATTGTTGCTGTGTACAGTGTTCTCTTGGTTCTGTTCACTTCACTCAGCATCAGTTCCTGTGAGTCTCTTCAGGCCTCTCTGAAATCATCTTACTGATCATTTCTTATAGAACAATGATATTCCATTACATTCATATACTATAACTTATTCAGCCATTCTCCAACTGGTGGGCATCCACTCAGTTTCCAGTTCCTTGCCATTACAAAAGGGCTTCTACATTTTTGTTCATGTGGGTCCTTTTCCCTTTTTCATGCTGCCTGGATCAAAGGTTATGCACAGTTTGATAGCCCTTTGGGCATAGTTCCAAATTGCTGAGCTAAGTCTTAAAGGAAAAAAGAGATAATGAGAAGATGAGCTAAGGGGGAGATTCATTTCAGATATGGGGGGCAGAGGAAAAAGGCATGGAGACCAGAGATTTGAAAAATTACATGCAAAGAAAAACATGAAGGTTAATTTAGCTGGACAATGAAACATGGAAGGCCAGGGATAGGATGGGGAGAACATGAATAATAATATTGGGCAATTTGGTTAGGGCCAAGTTATGAAGATCAATGAATGCCCAAGGATCTAATACTTTATCCTAGAGACAATAGGGTGCCTTCACAACTTAACGAAGTAGGGGAGTATTTGGTCAAATTTGCCCTTGGAAAAAGTCAGTTTATATGCAAAATATTTAAGGAGATTGATTTGGAGAATGGTAGCAGGGACATTGATTAGGCTCTGAATAAATATAGTAGTTGTATGAGTGGCAAGGAGAATGAGAGAGATATGGAAATAAAAATAACAATGATAGAGATGTGTAAGAAAAAGAAAATTCAGTTAAAAATCTGCAGAGAAGCAGTACATTAGTAATTTAAAATAGTTATTCATTGAAGTAAAGCCTTTACACAGCCTTAACTTATAAACAAAGTATTACCAATATATTATAAATGTAGTAGTGACATCATCAACAATTTTTTTAAGTGCTTATTATGTCAGTCACTATGCTAAGCATAGTGGGAATACAAAAAAAGACAAAAATTATCACTGCCCTCAAGGAGCATGCATTCTGATATTTCTGGTTATTCTATTTACTTGAAGGGAAGGGGAAGCATTTATTAAGTGCCTATTATGTGCCAAGTATTATGCTAAATACTTTACAAATATTATCTTACTTGATCTTCAAAACAGCCTTGTAAAGTAGGTGCTGTTATGATCATCATTTTGGAGTTGAGAAACTGAGGCAGACAGAGGTTGTGATATGCATGTGATTACTAAGTATATGATCCTGGATTTGAACTCAGATCTTGACTACGGGCATAACAAAATCAGTAAAACTTTTATTTTTTTTTTTTATTAAAGCTTTTTATTTGCAAAACATATGCATGGGTAATTTTTCAACATTGACCCTTGCAAAGCCTTTTGTTACAAATTTTTTCCTCCTTCCTCCTACCCCTTTCCCTAGATGGCAGGTAGTCTAATACATGTTAATTATGTTAAAATACTGACAAATTGAATATGTGTATACATATTTATACAGTTATCTTGCTGTATAAGAAAAAGAAAAAAAAACCTGAGAAAGAAAACACAATGCAAGCAAACATCAATAGAGAGTATGGAAATGCTATGTTGTGGTCCACACTCAGAACCCACATGTCTCTCCCTGGGTGTATGTGGCTTTCTTCATCACTGAACAACTGGAACTGGTTTGAAACATCTCATTGTTGAAGAGAACCATGTCCATCAGAATTGATCATCATATAGTATTATTGTTGCCATGTATAATGATCTCCTGGTTCTGCTCATTTCACTCAGAATCAGTTCATGCAAGTCTGTAAGAAACGACCAGCAGGATGATTTCAGAGAGGCCTGGAGAGACTTGAAGTCTTTTGAAGTTTTTGAAGTAATTAAATTAATAAGATCAGTACTTAGGAAAAAGTGGTTAGTCTTGGGTAGAAAGGAGTTCCATCTGTTCAAAAACAGTTTTCTTTGAAGAAAAAAAAAGTAAGGTAATACCCATGAAAAATAGACCTTTAATGGTCTTGATTAAAAGATCCTCACTTTTTTGGGGGTGTAAAGGATTGAAATTTCCCTTTGTGGTTGTGAAATACCATACTTAGGTAGTAATTTTGATGGGTAGTAAACAGACATTGAAAGAAGATGAAGAAGAGGTTAATGAAATTAGTATAATCTGAATCAAATAGCTACGTGACAGACTTATGGATGATTGAACAATGCAGCTTTGATTTACAAAACTATTCTTAGTTTTAACATGCTATTTTTTCTCATATCTAGTATTTCTCATATCATATTTCCAATGACTTATTTTCCAAGGTTTTTGGTCATATGCTAAAAGTCCCAAATGAATGATTTATCATGTGTCATGTTTTTGATAATGACTTTGAGTGTAATTCTGCCCTGATGTCATAATGGGACCTTACCTTTGAATAATTCCATACTGTGCCCTATCCAAGTTGGTCTAACTTAAGCTATAGATAAATATTTGCTCAGTGAAAACTTCACTTATATGGTGTTTATTTATTTGACAATTTGACAATCTGTTGAGGAACCAGAAATGAGCCTATTTCTAAGTAATGGAGATATAAAGAAAGGCAAATTCATGATCCTTGCCTTACAGAATTCACTTTCTAGTGAGAGGTTGAGGGAGGGATTTTGGTGGGAGGAAACAAACAACTAGATATAAGCAACGTGACAGATTTTTTTGGCCTTCACCTTGCCAGTCTTCAAATCTCTTAAGGGGTTCTTCTGACACTGTCTTAATTTTCCACCTTTTATATCTCCCTCCCATTTTAGGGATATGTGTCTAGCGCCTCAGTTCAATTTACTCACTTAGCATCAAATTAACATTTTCATAGAAATATTTGCTTTAAGGATATAGCAATAACTAACACATAAACATTTCCCATGTCCTCATCCCTCATAGTTTGGAAGCATGATACCTTCTATACCATGTAGATCACTGGAAAAGGAAGGGAGATGAGACTCCCAGCTTAAGTCAGTGACTTCATAGCAACCCATCAGGTTGAAGCCCCAAATCCCTTGTTTCTCAGGACTTGCTGTGCTGGCTATAACATTTGACTGAATTCCTAAAAAGCAATTTCATACTGGCAAAAATAGATAATATAGTATCTTCAAATTATAATAGCTCGCTTACTTTGCTTATAGGAAATTCTCTTGGCCCCTTGTTCACAACCCATTTAGACATAATTCTATGTCCTAGCCACCAATGGATTTGAGGCAGCAGATTAGATGGGCTGCAGGAGGCAGGTACACCTGAAACAATAGAAGTGGTAACTGAGATAAAAGAAAATAAAAGACCAGAAAAAACCTCAGAGGGGATAAAGATCAGGATATTTTTCATGCAACTCAATTAGTCCTGTTGAACAGTTAGGACTTTTAACCCAATTACCTTTGCTGCTGCATTTATCAAGAAGCCTTTTATAGTCTTATAGATGAATGGGGAGATGTCTTACTAGAGGGCAACCATAATGTTTGTACTTTATTTTATCAAGTCAATTTTAAAAAATCAATTCTGTATAACACCTTTTAGTTAACTATGTGATTTGAAAAAGATATCTACTACAGAAAAATGTTGGTAAAAAGCCTGCTTCTTTTCCTCTTATATTTTTATCCAGATTATTCTTGATCTCTCTACTCATTGTTTTCCAATCATGGCTTGAATTTTTTTATTCTGATTGCTTGCTGTATGTTTTCTTTGACCTGGTAGCTCTAGATAATGTTCCTGGGAGTTTTCTATTGGGGTTTCTTTTAGGAAGTAATGGGTAGATTCATTCTGTTTTGATTTTTTCCCTCTCATTTTAAGAGATCTGGACAATCTGTTTGATTTAATAAAAATACAATGTCTAGGTACTTTTCTGTGGAGGGAAGAGTGAGGGTGTTATAGGTTTCAGATAGCTCAGTGATCCTTAATTATCTTTTCAAAACTGTTTTCCAAGTCAGTTGTTTTTGCTTTTAAGACACAATATTTTTTTCACTCTTTTGACTTTACAGTAGTTTGATATTTTTTGTTGCATTGTGGAGTCATTAACTTTTGTTGGATTCATTCAGATTTTCAGAGAAGTTCTTGCTTTGTCAAACTTTTGTATTTCTGTGCTAGATTGTTAATTTCCTTTTCACTTCTTTCTTCCATAACTCTCATTTTCCCCCAGTTTTTTCCTCTACCTCATTTCATTCATAAAAATTATTTCCTCTCTTTTTAACATCTTGCTTTACCTCTCCCAGAAATTCTAGCAGAATTTATGCTCACCCTGTGTTTTTTCTTTGAGATTTTGCTTGCAAATATTTTTTAATCTTCTGTTCTGGGTTTGTATCTAAAATATCCATGTCAATATAATAACTCTTATCTATGGCTCCAAGAAGCTATAGTACAGCAACCACAGCCTAATAAAATTGTTTTGGCAGAAGGGCTGAACCAAATTGAGGGTGATCAACAGGCCTCAAAGTTTTGAGTAAGTTAGGGAGATGTCTACCCCGAACATGAAGAGTTCCCCTGGTGGACTGGTCAAATAAGAACAATTTCTTCCCATAGCAATGAAAGCAGCTCAAATAGTTGCCATAGAGCTCTTAGATTTTAGTCAGACATTAAAAACACCAAGGTCATCCACTGCATCCTGGGCTGTCTCCAGTTGACTTGACTCTTGTCCTGCCAATGAACTTAAATGACTCTGGAAGAGAGAATGAGACTGACAACTTTGTTCAACCCTGCCTTACTTAAATCTAATTCACTTGCAAGTCAAAACATCACCCTGTGAGGTCATTGGCCCTCTTTGAAAATGTAGGATGAACAACAACAGTATCATAACAGCTTTTCATGATGGGATTCTCATTTTGTTTGCATATTTTTCTAGTCAGGAGACTGCAGACATTATACTAGAGCCAGGGCAATTTCTGGAGGGACAATCTGAACTGTTTCTGTTGCTGCCTTCTTGGGTTTTAAATATTATATTATTCCAGGATCCCAAGGATAACTCTGTTTGGAGATCTGAAAGCTTTCAATGTAATCATAAGCGCCTGTCCTGATTCTGAACAAAGTCTGAATGCTGCTTTCTTTAAGCTTTGCAAGTTCCTCTCCTGGGTTTAGATCTGAGCGGCAGGTCTTTGGTCTTGCCCTTTTTGAAGTTTCAGTAAATTGCTGCTGGACTCAGTAAATTTCAGCCAACTAGAAAGCTCTGCTGGTTCAGAGTAAAAGAACTATTGGCTTCTCTTTGGTATGGGATTCCTTTCCTCATTATTCCTTCCCAATCCGAAGAATGTAGAGAAAACAAATCATTTGAGGATACATATCTAATATATATAAACATGGAATCTGATCTTTTAAAGTTTTTTGTTTTCTCTCTCAGTACCATCCATTTGGAGTGAGAGATTAGTGCTACATAAATTCTGGAATTCTTATTGAAATATAATTCGGATATTATAATTTAGACCATTTTCTAACACCATCAAAATGAGAAAAGGGAAAAGTATAATTATAACTTGACTAATTATAACTTCTTTACAAAGTGTAGGGTAAAACTGTCCTTGTCTGTATGTCAAAATGTTGTTGCTGTTTGTAGGCAAAGGAAGTATGTATTTTCCATTGTTGTTGTTCTTGATTTCACCAATGAAGTTCTAATAAAAGGGTTTTCTTTCTTCTTATAAATTTCATAAAATGTTGGATAAAAAAACAAAGCAAACCAAAACCCTAGTGGGTTTATGAACACATTTACCTAAGCAGGACTTGGCCTGTAATGTTGGCCTCTGATTAGTGGGCAGCTTGGAAGGCCACATAGAGAGATACAAATAGATTTTGGAGCTGATTGTGTTATATCTAAAATATAATTTGATTCATTACAAATTCCTAAGTTATTTTCTTGCTTTTTATAGAATATTTTCTTCTAATTCTACTTTTCAGTTCATTAAAAGTAACTTGGGAGATTTTCTCAGTGGGAATTTTAAATCTCTTATGTATATTCTTAGTGCCTTGTCAATCTTGGTTTTTTCTTTGTATAGTCCTTTATTACAAGTAGGATAGCAAATGTTGAATGTTCATTGGAAAAACCTATATAATTCATTTTAAAAGAATATTAATTATATAAAATATTCATCATCAAATACCCTGTGTATGCATATATGTATGTATATTTAAATTTTAAGTTTTTCCCCTTGTTCATTGTTTCTCTTTTCATTGAGCAGATGCATGACAACAGTATTTCTTTAAATTAAAAAACTGTTTTTTGCCTTTCTTTAGTATCTTTTAGTATGGCTAGCACATAATAGGTACTCAACAAACTTTTGTTAATTGTCTAAAATTATTTTGTTCAAAGAGTGTACAATTGGTACTATAGTTAGGATTATAAAAATTTTATTCTTTTGCATTTATACATAGACATTTTTTCAGAATATTGATTAAAGTTCTTAGTGGGTTTTGTGTATGTGTTTTTAACCAAACACTTGCATGTCCATTTTTTTGTTTATTTGTTTCCTACTGGTTTTTCAGGTAAGATTGTAGAGATAAAAAGTTATTTCAAAAAATATATATTTCGGCTCTCAGCTCTTCTCCCAAGCTCGGTGCCAGGATCCCCTGCTTTGGTAACATCCCTGAGACAAGATGGTGAAGGTCGGAGTCAATGGATTTGGCTGTATTGGACGCCTGGTGACCCGTGCTGCATTCGGCTCCAACGGAGTAGATATTGTGGCCATCAATGACCCCTTCATTGATCTTAACTACATGGTTTATATGTTTCAGTATGATTCCACCCATGGCAAGTTCAAGGGCACTGTCAAGGCTGAGAATGGAAAGCTGGTGATCAATGGGAAGGCCATTACCATCTTCCAGGAGCGGGATCCCACCAACATTAAGTGGGGAGATGCTGGAGCCGAGTATGTGGTCGAGTCCACTGGCGTCTTTACCACCATGGAAAAGGCTGGGGCTCACTTGAAGGGTGGGGCAAAGCGTGTCATAATCTCTGCACCTTGTGCTGATGCCCCCATGGGAGTGAACCATGAGAAATATGATAATTCCCTTAAGATTGTCAGCAATGCCTCCTGCACTACCAACTGCCTGGCCCCCTTGGCCAAGGTCATCCACGACAACTTTGGCATTGTGGAAGGACTCATGACCACAATTCATGCCATCACTGCTACTCAGAAGACAGTCGACGGCCCCTCTGGCAAGCTGTGGCATGATGGGCGTGGCGCTGTCCAGAACATCATCCCTGCTTCCACTGGCACTGCTAAGGCTGTGGGCAAGGTCATACCTGAGCTGAACAGAAAGCTCACAGGCATGGCTTTCCATGTTCCTACTCCAAACGTATCCGTTGTGGATCTGACCTGCCGCCTGGAGAAACCTGCCAAATATGATGACATCAAGAAAGTGGTGAAGCAAGCAGCAGAAGGACCCTTGAAGGGCATCTTGGGCTACACAGAAGACCAGGTCATGTCCTCTGACTTCAACAGCAACACCCACTCTTCCACCTTTGATGCTGGTGCTGGCATTGCCCTCAACGACCATTTTGTCAAGCTCATTTCCTGGTATGACAACGAGTATGATTATAGCAACCGTATAGTGGACCTCATGGTCTACATGGCCTCCAAGGAGTAAAGTGGGAACCTGGATCTTCATCCCCAGCCAAAAAAAAGTTGTTCCACCACTGGGGAGCCCACATCACTAACCTATGTTCCTTTACTGGGGATCCCATGCCCCATTCACATTGTTGTCCCAAAGCCACGCCTGTAGTAGGGGAGAGAAGCCTAGAGTATCCTATATTGTGTACCATCAATAAAGTCACCGTATTCAGTGCAAAAAAAAATATATATATATGTGTGTATATATATATATATGTATATATATATATTTCTCATTTTTAGAATTGGCTCTGGTGCCTCAAGATAGCTTCTGTATTTCTTGGTTTCACATAACATTGCACATAATATTTCTGTCTCTGCTTTGTGCATGTTAGGTCCTGAAACATTACTTTCCAACTCCAGGAATCTCTGCAGTAGGCTTTCCTCATTTTTTGTCTCTCAAGGCCCACATCCTTTGAATCTAAACATGCAGCCTTTCCCAAGGATAGAAGAAGAGTTATTAGAAGATGGATGCTCTTAAAAGTCATTAGTAACTTTGCAGAGGGCAGTTTCAGTTGAATGATAAGATATGCACCTGGAAAGAGTTACCAACAGAATGAGAGAAAAGGAAGGGAAGGCACTTATTCTAAATGTGCTTTTCATGGACTTTAGGCACAAGAGACAGAAGAGATATGGGACAATAATTGGTAGTTAGAATGAATCAAATGAGGATTTTAGGGGGGGTTGTTTTGTTGATAAGGGGGAACCACAGACATGTTTGTATGCAGTTGGGAAGCAGGGAGAGACTGAAAATAAATGATAGAGTGAAAATAATCAAGGGGGTAATGTATGTTATGTTTAGAATTTTTTTAAAAAATAAAATCAGATAAAAATAGATTGCTAATACCATCAATCCAACCAAAAAAATTAGAAAAGTCAGAAGGAGTAGTTTTGGTTGATAAGATGATTAATTTATTGTTAAGATTTTGCAGGTAGAACATAATTTTAAAATTTCTTCTTCTAAGTTTAACTATGCTCCTGCCTACTTTTATCTTAGCCAGAGATTTTTAATAATAGCTACTCTTGTTAATCTTGATAAAGGCCTAAAGCAGCCTTTTCCTCTTCTCATGGGTGATATTTTTTTTCTTTTCAAATCAGAAACAGAAAAGTAAAGGAGAAAGGTAACCTTCCTAAGGCATATATAAAAACTTGTGATGGTTTCTTTCCAGCTAAGAAAACGTTTCCTTGGTAACCGTCTTCTAATTCAACCCCTACTCTTTCTTGTATGCCTAAATTATGCAGAAGGGGGTTCTTTACTAAAAGTTTTGCCAATTTACAACCTGTTTTAGATAGGATAGTGTTTCTGATTATAATTATATTAAAAACCATCTTATCTACATAATATAAGCCATGGATTTGGGGCTGAAACATAATGTAATTCATCATCCAAATATAAGAAAATTAGAATCAGTATCTGGGAGAAAGTTGTCCAATATCTACAGATTTCTACAATTTTTTATCTCACCTCAGCCAGTAGCATGGAAGTTAGGGATGAGTCACCAAGGGTATAAATTCAGAAGAAGGACATACAGTCAGTCTGTGAGAAAAGGCTGATTGGGCCTTTATTTTATAAAGCTTAATAAAAGTAGTCCCAGTGTTAAGGTCACAAAGAGCTCAAAGATACTTTGCAGTCAATTTCATCATTAAGGACAGAGCCAATTAAGACCATCTGGATAGAAGAATATGTTTCAAGCAGAATAACAAGGAATGCAAAAGATAAATTGAGCAAATTTTTAGTAAGTAATAACTCAAGGGAATAGCTCATCTTGGTACTGGAGAAGAGGAGATATGACACCTTTTAGGGGAAAGACATTGAGTGAGGTCTCCCATAGAATGACTGTATTAGGAGAATTGCAGGCAAAAGTTGCCTACTTTTGGAACCTACGATTATACCTGAGATTAAGGAAAGACATTTTAGGGTATTTAAGTTGTAATACAATTTTAACAGTTTTTGTAAACAAAATTATCATAGAGAAGGAGAAAAAGAGAGAGAGCATGAGCACCAAGGCCAGCAAGAACAAGACCTTGAAAGAGCGAACTAACAACCTCAGTTCAAGATTTGATATAACTCTTGCTCTCAAGAACGGTGGCAATGTATGTTATGTTTAGAACTTTTTTAAAAAATTGTGTAATAGAGTACATAAAATGTACACAAATAATCATGATCTGCATAATAGTGTAAAAGTGCAAAAAAGAAGTTCTGGCAAAAAAAAGTTCTGAAAATTTAAGGAGGAAGAAATCACTTTCACTTAGTGGGATTATAGAAAACTTCATGGAGGAAATGAGATAGGTATCGACAGAAAAGGAGAGACTTCAACAAGAAGAGATACAAAGGAAGAAAATAATTAGGTTATATTGCCTTGTCCTTTGGTAGTAATTCTTCTTTTCAAACTCTTATGTATGATTTGATAGAACAAAGAAAGATGGGTGTGTGGAAGAGCAGGAAAACTGAGTTTTTATACCATAATGGGTCTTGGGGTCATAATTGGAAGAAATCTTAGATATCATCTAATCCAGGGCTCTCATTTTACAAAAATTTGCTTCCAAAGGAGTGACTTCCCCAGGCCACCATGGAAACAAGGTCTTTTAAATCTAGTATTCTTTCTCCTTCATCATTCTAGGTGTCTGACCCGTAGGCAATGCATCAGAAAGGGAGGAAATGGTGGCTCATTTTACCTTTGTAATACCTCATGTCCATCTGTTAGAAGACCTGCCATCCTGATACAGGCCCTCATGTCTGGCCTGCTGCAGCACTCTTCCCATCAGTCTGCCTGCCACAAGTCTCTCCCCACTCCAGTTCATCTTCCACTCTGTGAGAGAGATCTGCAAATCTCACCATGACGCTCACTTTCTAATAAGCTCCAGTGGCTCCCCGTCACCTCTAGAATAAAAAAATCTCTGATGTTCAGAGTCCTTCACATCCTTCCCTCTCACACACACCTTTCTAGAATTCTTCATGTACTCTTCAGTCCAGTGATACTGGGCTCCTTCTTTTTGATATTTTTATTTGCTGCCTCCTTGGAGAAGGAAGAATAAGTGAGAGAACGAGGATAATAGAAAGAAAGGATGAAAAAAAATTTTAATTTTTAAATGAGGATGAAAGAAAATTTAAAAAAAACCAACAACAAAATGCTTTGCTGGAATGCTCACCCTTCTCATATCTACCTACCTTCTGACTTTTTTGATTTTCTTCAAATGCCAGCTAAAATTCTGTCTCCTACTACTCTTAATTTGAGTGCCTTCCCTTACCTATTTCCTATTAATTCTGTATATTCCTTTCCTATTTTTGTGTAGGAATATATTTATATCCTATGCTTATAGGATATATATATATATTTATAGAATATATGTTTATATCTCATTTATTTTCTGCACATATATTTCCTATTTATCCCGCATATTTGTATATAGTTAATTACATGTCTTTTCCTTAGACTGTGAACTACTCAAGTAGGAACTCTCTCTCTCTCTTTTTTTTTTTTTGTATCCCTTGTATTTAACACATTGCATTGCCCATAGGACACACTCAATAAACATTTATTGACTGACTACAAGAAAATTTTCCCAGTTGCCTTTAATGTTAGTGTTTTATTCTAACTCTGTTAATTATCTCCAGTTTATACTGTATATAGCTTGTTTGTATGTGGTTCATTCATTTTTGCTTGTCCCCCTTCCCCCCTCAACCTCCCCATTACTTAAAGTAGTAAGTGCTTAATAAATGTTTATTGTTGACTTCAGTAGAAGGAGAACAGTGTGGTTGGATTCATCAGGGAAAATCTTTTGAAGAATTGACTTGAGTTGAGCCTTGAAGGACAAGTAAGATTCAAATAAGTAGAAACAAGAGAGACCAGCTTCAAAATGAGAAGTTGTGGTTGTTACTTTTTAACAAAAAAAGTCTTTGGTGGTTGTTGTTTCTTCTCTTTTGTTTATTTGTAGAACCATCATGTATTATTTCATTAGCTATTTTATTACTTTCCTTCCCTCCTTACCATGAATCTAGAAAGCCAGCTACAATATTTTAGTAATGTTGAGAGAAATCTTCATGTATGCCCAACCTTTTCCTGTAGAAAAATAATGAAATTCCATCTAAATGTTAATTAAGTTGTATTTAAGTATGTATACATATTAAAACAGAAGATTTGAAGTTTTTGTCTAGTGGTTTCTTTAGTTTTCACATTTATCATTTCAGTCAGATGTATGGCTAATTGTGTTGACAAAGATATAGTCCCTTAATTATTGACAGCTATATTCTCCAGGTTTTTATTGAAATTATTATATGCCTAGAGGACATTGGCCACATTGTGAATTGAAAAATAAATTATGCATTCATTTCTGTCATTTTGAAAGGATTATTTAAGTTATTAAATTTTCACCCTAATTTCTCTTATGGGTTAAAAAAATACAGTGGTAAAGATTGTTAAACTACTGAACTATCATGGGAAGTTGTGAAAACCCTTTCTATAAAACTTGTCAAATAAATCATTCCACTTATTTTAAGGTGAGGACCTATCCAAAACCAAAGGGACAGACTAAATTATCTCTTGAGGTTTTTTGTTTTGTTTTGTTTTTTATAGTTCTTTGATTCTCTGATTACTAATTAATTGTTCTTTTGTTGTCCACAATATCAGAGCTAAAGAAAATATTAAAAGGTGATTTATTCTCTTTCTCTAAATTCAGATATACCATACTTAAAATATGGATGGTTAGGTTTATATTAACCAATTAGCTTTCATTTCTCTCTCTACTTAATTCCAGTAATCTAAAGGCACCTCCAACTTCTAAATACAGTGTTCAACATAAATTGGTTGTTTAGATTTTACTTTCCCATATAAGCAGAGATATAAAAATGATTATGGATTTTGAAGAACAATCTATAGAAGTTACTGAAAACATATCTTAAGTATGATACTTCACAAAACAACCTCAAGTACCATATGTAACTATTCATGGGAAAAGTATACATTATTCCAACTTGGAATACCAAAAATACATCCTTCTCTAGTCCTATAATAGGAATCAGGACACTTTCTAGATTCAAGCTGTTGATGACTCCACTGGTTAGGTTAAAGAACTTCAACAGGTAAAGAGCTTGAGGATATTGAATTGAGTGATAGATATAGGGATTCTGGAGCTAGCAGCAGACTGACCTCTGGGGTAGGCTAAAAGTTAAACAGAAAGATATAATACTTCTGTTTTAACAGCTTTATCTTTAAATCCTAAAGACTTTCCTTAGTTTTGCCATTTACAAGGTGATCTTGAGCAGTCTCTCTTGTCTGGGCCTCAGTTTCCAAATTTGTAAAGTGTATTATAACTTCTCTAAGATTTCTTGTAGCTATATGATATTTGGTTTGTGTTGGTTCCACAATTTCTTCCTTTTATTCCAGAGTGCCTAGGAATTAAAACTGAGTTCCTTTCTAATAGAATGGGTTAGAAGTTTCATTCCTATGGCTCACCTCAACTCAAGCTAATCCTTTTGTCTCAGATGTAAATGTGAATAGAGCTTAGGGAATTGGTAGGTCTGAAGTAAGATTAACCTGTATTTCAAAGGAAAATCACATCCACTTTTATCTTGTCCATTTTATCTTAAGTGATAGGCCCTGGGATGAGGAAAAGATGATGGGGTGGGGAGGAATAGTGAGAGGGAAACATGAGGTTAAAAAAAAAAATGAGAAGGATGGAAATATTCTAAGTCCTAAGGATTCCATTCAACTCCACAAAAATGTATTAAAGCCTTCTATAAACAAGATGCTATGCCAGGCTATTGGAATAAAAAAAGCAAAAAGTAAGGAAAGTTTGGAGGGGACTGGATTTAGAGAATAAGATAATTAGGTCCATTTTGGATAAATACCATTTGGAACTGTGTAACAGTTCTTGGCAACAGCTAAGTAGTACATTGAACAGATTTGTAGGCCTGAAATCAGGAAGATCCATCTTTCTGAGTTCAAATCTGGCCCTAGACATTTACTAGCTGTGTGATCCTGAACACTTAACTCTATTTACCTCAGTTTTCTCATCTCTAAAGGAGCTGGAGAAGGAAAAGGCAAACCACTCCAGTATCTTTGCCAAGAAAACCCCAAATGGGGTCATGAAGAGTCAAATATGACTGAAATAGCTGAAGAGTAACTGCAATTGGCAATTTTTTTATTTTTAAAAATATTATTTAAAATTATATTAGTTTATTATAACAGATAATCAAGAATTAGTTATAATGAGGTAAAATTATCAGGCATTTTTGAATATTATAAACACTTATGTTTAAAATAATCTAGTGAAAAATTTTCACATTTCTTTTATCCATTCATACATTTTCTGTGTGTAGGCATAAAATTATTTTTAAAGGTACATCTATGCCTTCATTGACCCTATGGTGTAATGAAGGAATAGCACACAGTAATATGTATAAAATACAAAGTAAGTATTCTAGTAGCTGCCAAATGAAGGCTAAAGGGTAAATTATTATAAAGGGTTGCAAGGAAAGGCACAGTTTTTCTCACTATAAATAAAAAAATATATTATTTCCTTTCTTTAAAACTTGCTCTGTCAGTTGCAGTTAATTCAGTTCCTAATTGATTTTTATGTAAATAGACACCTATGGAACAGAATTGTTTCTTCCTTATTTTTTTGTGAGCAGGCTTTATTTATTTTTTAAATAATGAACATTAACAAATATTAAATCAATATCTGATCAGTTTTTAAATGTTTTCAGGCTTTAATATTAGGGTTTTTTGTTTTGCCCTTGGTCTATCAGTTTTAGAGTTAACTCAGTCAAGTATTTAATCTTTTCTCCTAAAACTCATGCATTTAGAAGTGGACTAACAATCAGAAGTTACAAGTTCTTCATGCCTACACATCTGCTCACCTATTCAAAGTATCCATGGCATGACCTTGGACATGCTGTTGACCTTCTTGGAGTTTTCATCCGAGAAATATGAGCCTCTCTTTTAGGAGCATAAATGGGGGTTAATAAATATATTTCACAGAATTACAGAATTTTGCAGTTGAAAGAACCCATGTGATCCAATTCATATCTGAAAATTAAAAATCCTCACTAAAACATACCCAAGTAGTTAGCAACTCTATGAAAAGTTCCAGTAAAGAGGAGCTCACTGGTTGCAAAGGAGTCCCATTCTATTTTGGGATACCTTTAATTGTTAAGCAGTTTTCTTGACATTAAACCTAAATTTGCCTCTCTGCAAATGGTTATGTTCTTTGCTTCAAGTTCTGTCCAAATAGAACAATTGATTAAAATATGTTTATTAAGCACTTACTATAAACTAGGCACCCTACTGATACACTAGGGATAACAAATCAAAATGACATAATCTTTGTCTTTAAGGCGTTATAAGGGCAGAGTCAGCATTTACATATAGATATTTTAAAAGCTGATAAGGTAACTTTAATAGTGAGGAAGGGTCCTAGAAACTGAGGAGACCAGAAAAGGTCTCACCCACAATATGGTACATGAACTGTCATTTGAAGGCAGACCAAGATTCCAAAAGGTAGAGGTGAGGAGGGAGAATATTCTAGGCTTTGAACATGCCAGTGTGTATAAATTCCAGCGGGTCTCTGTTAGCCCAATAATCAAACAAAACTCCTCTCTTCAGTATTTCTAGCCTTTCAGAACCTGGCCTTACCTTATCTTTCCAGTCTTAATACATATTACCTTCTTCCATGTGCTTTATGGTCCAGCTGGGCCACTAGAATTTATGGAGGATGACATTATACCTTGGGAAAGAAAGTTTGGAATGGGGAGAAATTTGAGGCAGAGACCAATTAGCAGACTATTGAAATGATCTAGAAGAGAGGAATAAAGACCTGAACTAGGATGATGTTACTGTGTAAAGAGAAGGGGATAAGTATTAGAAATATGAAAATAGAAACAAGATCTTTCAAAAATTAAAAATGAGAGTGAGGCAGAATGAGGAATGGCTGTTGAGAGAGTTTTTCAACTGTGATGTTGTAGAAAGATGGTGGTGGACTTAACAATAATAAAGGAATTTGAAAGAGGGGTGACTTTGGGGAAATAAATGAGTTAGAGATAGCTATAAGACATATCCAGTTGACTATTAGTGATATTGACCTAGAGTTGGGTGATATATTAGGATTGGACATAAAGAGCCAAGAGTCCTCTGCATTAAGAAGGTAGTTAAAGCTATGGGAGCCATTGAGATCAGCAAATGAGAGACGGAGAGAGAGAAGGAAAAAAAGGGCTCAGGACATGATGTGGATGACCCAATGGTTAGCACAGGGCCTGGCAAATAGTAACAATTTAGTAAATGCTTGTTGATTGATTTAGCAAAAGATACTGAAAAGAAGCTGTCAGACAACTTGAAGGAGAACTAGGAGAGAACAGTGTTGTGACAACTCAGAAATGACAAATTATCTTGGAGAAAAGGTGGGTTAACAATGTTAAATGCCACACAGAGGTCAATAAGATTAGGACTGAAAAACAGGCTTAAGATTTGGTGTTTAAGAGATCAGTAGTAAATTTGGAAAGAACAATTTCAGTTGAGTGATTAGGTAAGAAACCATGTTGCAAAGAGGTGAGAATTGAGTGAGAGGAGACAATGAGAATAGTCTGGTAATAGTATAGAGATGTTGGATAAATAGCTTGAGGGAATGTAAGGATTTTGGCAAACTTTAGTGTGTTTGTACTCAGCCAGGGAAAAAACCAGTACATTGGGAAATAAGAATGAATAAATGAATAATCTTTATTAAGCACTTCCTATGTGTAAATATTGAAGATGAGAAAGAATAAAGGAGAGCAGTGGAGGGTAGTTTGCTGGAGAAGACAAGAGGGTTGATATCAAGTGTACATGTAAAAGAGCAGAGCTCCCTGTTTCCCCCTTCTCATCATCCAAGAGTGGAGCAAAGGAGAAAGTGGAAGATGATGTAAAGAGATCCGGATCTTCTCATGGATGGAATCAGTTTTCGGGAAAGTATGAGGTGAAATCCTCTGCCAAGAGGAGAAGAGAGGCTGAAGGAGCTGGAGGATAGAAGTGGATGTGGTGAGGGGATTAAAGCATCAGTTAAGGAGAATTAAAAGGATTAGAGATCAGGTAAGAAATTGTACCAGGTGAAATTAGCACAATTATGTGACTTCTACCAGCTCTCTTCAGCAGTCTGTGTATGCATAGAAGAGAAAGGTGATTTGGAAAAGTAATCCAGGGTTAGGGTTTAGTGAGGTACCTGTGGCCATAGGACAAGTCAAAAAAGAAGCTTAATCCTTTTTACATGGGAAAGATATCAAAATGCTAGTGTTTTTCTCCTCCCCCTCTCCAGTATTCTCTTCTCTAGGCTAGCCATCCCCAGTTTCTTCAATGGATTTGAGTCCCTTTATATCTTGATGCCTTCCTCTGAGCTTTCTGTAACCCTGAAGTGTCAAACTTTTGTCTTCCTGCTACATTAAATTGAAATGTCACTGAAAAATAGTTAACAAAATAAACTAAAATACAGTATATCCTATCGTTCTGGTTGTTCAATCAACTCTTCATGACCCCATTTGGGGTTTTCTTGGCAAAAATTCAGGTGTGATTTACCATTTCCTTCTCCAGCTCATTTTACAGATGAGGAAACTGAGGCAAATAGGGTGACTTAACCCTGCCCAGGATCACACAGTAAGTTTCTGAGATCAGATTTGAACTAACATCTTCTTGACTCCAGGCCCAGCACTCTATCCACTATTCCACCCATGTTACCTCACAATATATCATAGATAATGTTAGTTTGTAATTTTCTTAAGTCAATATACAGCCCACCTCTGTTTGAATTGGACAACACTGTTCTCATCCTTCTTTGTCTTTAGAATCTGATGCATATTTGTTACAAGAGTTTGTGTTTCAACAATGATAAGTTTGGAAATCTGTATACATATATTCGATTTGCCAAGTATTTTAACATAATTAACATGTAGTAGATTTCCTGCCATCTAGGGGAGGGGTGGGGAGTTGGGGGAAAAATCTGTAACAGAAAGCTATGTAAGGGTTAATGTTGAAGAATTACCCATACATATGTTTTGCAAATAAAATAAAATTTAAAAATAAATAAATAAAAGAGTTTGTGTTTTCTATCCAGGAGAAGGCAAGAAAAAAATGTTATGCTTGTTAATTGGGAGGAAATTTTCAGTTTAAAAAATCTGATGCCAGAGCTGAACACAACACTTTACAGTACCTAGTTTGTAGTTCACTAAAATTTACCAGTTACATTAAAAAAAAATATTCCTATGTTTATAATTCATGGAACAAATATTAGAGTTGGCCTAATGACATATACTTTCTGAGAATAATAGCCAACACATATTAGATGTGTTGGTCACTGCTTAGTTCCTATTGGGGGCTTGTCAGAGGAATGTAACATCATCTAGTGGAGACTTCACTGTATATTTCATGTGTCCTTACCTAGTTCTGTTTCTACATTTCTAGATCCATCTCTACTAAGCAGAAGACCTAGTTCAAAGATGTAATTCTTAAATTCTTACATGATTAAAGTTCGCTAATATGTTCTGAGATTAAGGGTCTTTCAGCTTGTTTTAACTGTGTTTTTTTTTTTTTTTTTAATATATATTCATTTATTGCAGCTCTCCACACAAGGAGAAGCAAGTCAGGTGATCGGTCCTCTTACAGAAGGACAGAGAAGGAATGTAGCAGTAGTTAATTCATTATATAAATTACACCAGTCGGTTATGAAGGTAAGTTTTATTTATTGTCTTTCATTTTTATTAAGCCTTTTTGATTTTGCCCCAGGATTTCCCTTCCACAGATTGAGAATATATGATTTTTTAGGTTTTTTTTTAATACGAATATGACAGAAAATGCAATAATTTATAGAAAATTTCTGTGAGGAAAAATAGTCTTTCCTAAGTGGGCCTATCATTATAAGCATAGTCTCTTAGCTATACAAATTGCTTAGTATTTTTTCATTTTAACAACAGCAAAGATGTTTGATCCTCATACATGGATTGTGGATTTAGTTGTCTTTATCTTGTAGATGATTAAAAATATGAACCAAATGTGCTTCATGTGATAAAATGGGATGGATGTTGACTGTAAACAAAGGACTGTGTTTGATTTCTGTCTCTTCTGTTTACCACCTCTGTGATCTTGGGAAAATCATTTAATCTCTAAGCCTCAGCTTTTTTAACTTTAAAATTAAAAAAAAAAAAAAAAAAAAACTAAAAGGCCTACGAGACCTTGTAGATCTAATCCTTTCACTAGGTGATAAATCTGTGATCCTGTGAAGAATATAATTTGGCTTTGGTCTTGGAGAAACTAATCTGACATCATTCTATGATGAAATAAGTATATACTTGAAACCGTCACCAGAATAAAGCAATTTCTCATTGCCAAAAATGGCACTTAAGTCACTGAAATTTCTCACTCTTCTTTCCAGTGAACAGCTTTAAAGCAGATTCATTTCAAGTTTAAAAATATGTAGTAGTATGTTCTTTTCACTTTCCTTGGGTGACATAATTGAATTTTTTTCTATTAATACCTCTCACAGAATAAATTATTGATTGATCTTTAACCTTCTCATATATTATCCAAGATGTTTTGAACTACTACTGCCAGAAACACATTGTGGCTGAAAGTAAAAATATAAAGTTCTTTTGATACTATTGATGGTAACAATTTAAATATGCTTTATTTAACTAATCTGTTCTTTAGGGGAAAAAAAGAAAATATTTGGGAAGCCTGAAAAAAATTAGAAGTTAATTGATATTCTCATGTTTCTGATCTAGAATGTAGTAGTTACTTAAGAGATTCTTTATTATTTTATTCTTTCAATTATTTGAACAATTCCATTCTGTGAATGAGTCATTTTATAAAGTCTGTTTTGCCTACTAAGCAAAACATGTAAAGTGGTTATTTCCTTAACAAATTACAATTACTTCCTTCTCCTTTCCCCTTCCTCCCTACCCCCCCCCACCCCTCGCAAGAAAAAGAAAAAAAAACCAACCCAACAACCCTAAGGTTGTATTTTTTCATGCCATCTCATTATTATTTTAGAAAACCAGGAGTATTGGAAGATTCTGTCGAGGCAGATTTAAATGTCTCTATTGATACTCTAAAGATTTTTTATAATGTGCTATATTGATTTGTAAAAAGTGAAATGTCTGGCATTTGTGTTTTAAGGACGTCTAGAAAATTAGATTCTGTTCCAGATTCCCCTTGGGAACCTGAAGCATTGATTCTGTCCTTTCCCTTCCCTCTCCTTTTTCTCCCTTTTTCTTCTCCCCTCATTTCTCTTCCCTTCCTTTCTTTTCATCTTATATATTTTTCTCCCTTCTTTTTCTTTTTTCTTTTTGTATGTGACATAAATGTATTACTTTGAGCTTTATCGTCTATACTCTGTCCTGGTAAAGAATATGAGGAAAAAATCTTTAATATTCTTGATAATTCTCATTCTTTACTGTGCCATATGTTGTTTTTAAAATAGCCTGCATATATCAAAAAGTACAAATGGATTTTTGAAATGTTATAAGAAATGTTTCTAAAATATTAAGCATAATTTAAATATGTGGTCTTGAGAGATTTTGTTGTTACTTTCTGGATGTATCCAATATTGTCAGGCATATATGATTTCAACAAAGTTTTGTCTTGATTAAAATTCTTTTTTAGGTAATTTCCAACCAGAGTTCATTCCCAGCAGCAGCAGAGGAAACAATAGCTGCAGCTCTAAAGGTAAAATAATTTAATTTATTTTTGAATATTTATTTACCTGCTAAATTGGAAGTGACTTAAGAATACTGTTTTGTGTTACTTGAGGTTAAAAACTCACGTTAAAAAAGTTTAAAAATTAGAACACACCCATCCTTTGCTTTATGGACAAAATCCATTCTGAGAGAAAGTGAAAATCCACATCTTCATTTTGATGAGGAAAATTTTGAAGTATTCTTGAAACCCTCAATCCCCCCAAGTCATTCCATTTTACAAAAATATGCCTTAATAGAAATTACATAAGCAATGTTAATGAAATATACATAAACAGTGTTAATGGCACTTAGCAAAAAGAAGAGACTAGATATGAGATTTGAGGTAGAAAGAAGATGAAATTGGAGTGAATTAGTCTGCCACTGGAGGCAGCTTGTGGTATGGTGAAGAGAGCAATGGGCCTGAAATAATAGACCTGAATTCAAATTTGAACTCAGGTACTTTTTACAAGCTGTGTGACTCAGGGGAAATTATTGAATTTGTTTGCCTTAGTTTCCTTAATTATAAAATGGAAGTAATGATAGCACTTTCCTCACAGGATTGTTGTGAGAATCAATGAGATAATATTGTAAAAAGTACTAGCACAGTGCTTAGCACACAGTAAGCATTCTATAAATGCTTATTTCCTTCCCTTTCCTTGCTGAAAAAGTGCTGAAAATAGAATTTTAATTTTCTTCATCATTCAATTCTGGAGCTGTCTATACAGATTTGGAGGATTTAAAACTTGAAGTACCCACTATGGGCTTCATGGCTGCTGAAGTTATAGCATTGAGGAGGAACACTCAAACCACTACTGCATTAAACTATTAATTCCTTTCCATTGTCAGTGAGTGTGTGTGTGTGTGTGTGTGATGTGTGTTTCATGCCTACTATTCATTATGTTTTTTGTGGTTTATCCATTTTGGTTTAGAACATGTGCATTTATTTTCATGGCTGCTTTTTGGAGGAAATTGCCCACAATAATTAAAAGTAGTCCATATAGTGAACAATAAATACAGATTACTGTTGTCCATTACAATGAAAATTTGTAGAGCCAGTGTCTATAGAGATGCTAGACTGAGTGTGCACATATTGCTCGGCAGAATAGATTTCATGGACACATAACCATCTTCAATCATAGGCTCTTTGATGGGGATGAAGCCTTAGAAATCATCTGTAC
This sequence comes from Myrmecobius fasciatus, assembly GCA_023553655.1. NCBI lineage: Eukaryota > Metazoa > Chordata > Mammalia > Dasyuromorphia > Myrmecobiidae > Myrmecobius > Myrmecobius fasciatus. The sequence goes on from JAJPUD010005768.1 coordinate 135,741, forward strand.
AAGCACCTAATCTTATAAAGGAGGAAATCAAAGACTGGAGCGGTGAAGCAGTGAAGTCCCAAGTTTAATAATTGATAATTAGGGGCAGAGCTCTCCTTTACATCCAGGGTTTCCAACAATCCAATGTTCTCTTCATTACATACCCTTATTTACATATGTAATAACTTGCATGAAACATTAGTGCATCCCTAAATAAGAGCATATTTTTCCTGAAGGGGAAGCAGTGACCCAGGAAGCCAAATTCTATTCTCTGACATGACCTTTTTAATTATTTGTTCACTTCCCTCATACACCATTCTCTTTTGAAACACCTGTTCATCTGGTATTTGTCTTAATGGATTCCCAAAGTTAAAATATTTCCATTCAAATGTCTTGTTCTACTGTCACCTGATTAGCCCCGGACTTCTTGAAAAGTCTAACTCCATCCTAGGACTAACCTCAAGATCTAGAATTCAAGTTAGAATTACAAACTCTAAACTGCAATTTTCTAAACATCTTGTTTTATTCATTAAAAATTTCATATATAAATGCAGCATTGGATAAAGGGCTTGTTTTTTTCAGATGTATTCTTTTTTATTTTTTATTTTTTTTTAATTAAAGCTTTTTATTTGCAAAACATATGTATGGGTAATTCTTCAACAATGACCCTTACAAAGCTTTCTGTTACAAATTTTTCCCCCCTAGTCCCCACCTCTCCCCTAGATGGCAGGAAATGTAGTGACATGTTAATTATGTTAAAATACTTGACAAATCTAATATATGTATACATATTTCCACACATCATTGCTGTGCAAGAAAAATCGTATCTACAAGAAAAAAAAATCAGAGAAAGGAAACACAATGCAAGCAAACATCAATAGAGAGCATGAAAATGTTATGTTGTGATCCACATTTCATATCTCTCTCTCTGGGTGTATATGGCTTTCTTCACTGAACAGTTGGAACTGGTTTGAGGTTGAAGAGAACCATGTCCATCAGAATTGATCATCACATAGTATTATTGTTGCCATGTACAATGATCTCCTGGTTCTGCTCAGTTTGCTCAGCATCAGTTCATGCAAGTCTCTCCAGGCCTCTCTGAAATCATCCTGCTGGTCGTTTCTTATAGAACAATAATATTGCATAATATTCATATACCATAATTTATTCAGCCATTCTCCAATTGATGGGCATCCATTCAATTTCCAGTTTCTAGACACTACAAAAAGGGCTGCCACAAACATTTTTGCACATGTGGATCTAAAGGGCTTGTTTTAAAGCCAGGAAGATCTGAGTTCAAGTTCTACATGAAATACACACACACACACACACACACACACACACACACACACACACATACTGTCTTTGTGACACTAGGCAAATCACTTAAACATCTATAGTGGTAGGAGGAAAGGTCCCCCTTTCTCTACTGAAACTTTACTAGGATAATAGAATAAAAGGTCTAGACCAGTGGTTTCAAACTCAAATAGAAATGATTCTCCATTGGTCACATATTAACTTAGAAAATCACAAATTAACATTAGTTATATTATACTTTTATTTAGTTTATTAAATGTTTCCCAGCTTCATTTTAATCCAAGTCAGGCTTCACTCTGCAGTGTTGTGGCCTGCATGGTCACTGGGCTATACATTTGACACCTCTGATCTTGTCCATAAGGGCACTCTTCTTTTTTATGGCTATCCAAGGAATGGCACCAATCTGTAGTAAAAAGAGTACTAAATTAAAAGACCTAAGTTCAGTTATATATTTGCCAAAACTTGTGTTCTTTTGAACAAATCATTTGTTCTTTCCATTCCTCAATTTCCTCAACTATAACATAAGAAACTAAGACAAGATGATCTCTGTGTTCCTTATCATTTCCATATTCAGTTTGAAAACTTTGAGGCAGATCATAGTTCCAAGTTCTTTAATACATTGTATTCCATCATTAACAACTAGAAGAGTCCCCATAGATGATGGTAATATATAATCGAAAAGCTTGGCTAGATCTTTTAAAAAAAATACAAATTTCCTCCTCCCTGTTTTTCAAGGCTCAATTTGAGTATTATGTATCTTTTCTATAAAGCCTTTTCCTGATTTACTCTAACTTAAAGGAATCTCTTCAAATTTCTGTTTGGACCTCTTCTGTACATTCATCATATTTTTCCTTTTAAAGTGATAGTAGCAGTAGGAAAAGGAGGAGGAAGAGGAGAAAGAGAAGTATGTTTTCTTTTTGTTTAAACCTATGATGTCATTAGTATAAAGATCTCTCAACAGAGAAACACTATACCAATGAGGAACAATTATTTTGCAATTTAGACTTAGTGATTAAGTGGCTTACCTAGAGTCATACAAAGAGTGTATATCAGACTCAGATCTTCTTAACTCTAAGGCCTACTATCTGTGCACCAAGCCACACTGCCACTCATGTATGTCTTATTAACCCCTTTACACTGCAAGCTTCTTGAAGTTGAATACTGTTTTTTATTTTACATTTATATGCCTAACATCTTACAAAGTACCTTGCTCACTTTAGTGGATCAACAGTAGCAAGGTGTGATTAATATTAATTCTGATGATTGGAATTCATCAAGAAAAATTTAAATTATATTCAATCTATTCTATTTGAAAAGGCAAGGAAATGTTTAATACATTTTTTTAACAATTTACTTTTTTTTCAGAGCATTGACACTTAAAGGAATGGATTTAATTTTCTAGAAAATTCATTTATATAGATTGTTAGCTCTAATAATGCCAGGTAAATGCTATATTACCGTTTGTGTGTATATAGCAAAGCAATCACTATCTACATGTGGCAATTTTAAACAAAAACTGGTTTTAAGTAACTTAGACATAATTTTTAAATAAGTTACTCCCAAAGCTATTGTAATTAAACAACTTTATTATTAATGTATTCTTTAATATTAACAATACCATTTGGTGACACATTCAATAATGTAACTTATATAAGAGGAAATGGAACCAAAGCCCAAAATAACATAGGATTTTTAGTTCAAACATTAACAAGGTAGAAAAGAAAAAAAAAGTTATATCTTCTTTTCTTTTAGAAAAAGTATATTTAATACTTCCTAAATCACACGATGAAAAGATAAGATATTTTTGGTTCTTGGGTTTCAGCCAGTTATTACATATCATAAATTATATCCATAGGCTTAAGAGATTTAATAATAAGATAGCCAAATTGTTACTGAAGTAAATGGTTCTTTTTTTAATCTTCAAGTAATTTAGATATTCCTGAACTCCTAATGGTTGTCAAGAGGTTATCTACTATCTATCAGTGTTCCTACAGCATATGTTGTTGCATTTAAAATTTTCCATTGCTGTTATCAACTTTATTGGTCCTAAACTTGCTTGCTAATGCTTTTTTCCCACTTTATTTTCAGTCAGGACAAGACTTGTTTTTTTTTTTTTTTTTTTTTTTTTTAGAATGCTTACTAATGCAGGAATTCTCCCTGCCCTCTCCTACTTTTTTTGCTTCCATGGGGATTTCCAGGAAAGGAGTCCTTGCTGAACAAATTTCAAAGTAATCTGGTCTGTAGCTCAAAAAAGCATGTGTTAAGTATGATATTCTCCATAGCACTGTCTCCTAGACAACTTGGTAAAGGAAGATAAATGTACAAAGCCTTTTGGACTAGGTCTCAGAAGACTGAGTCAAGGAAGATCTCAGTCAAGGAAAAGAGAGGGAAGGAGGAAAGCTCCAAGCTTAAACACCTGTATTCAAGGTTTGAAAAGAGGATGGAGAAGTGAAAAAGTGAAGGAGTTGTTAGAAAGGAGGAGTGAGAGACAACAGGGAAAAGAAATAATATCTCTGAAGCCAATAGAGTAGAGCATTTAGTACTGGCAGTAATCAACAGTTGTCAGAAGCTTCAGAGAAATTCAGGAAGGTATAGACTGTGAAACAAACAAACAAAAAAGGCTATTGCATACAACAGTTAAGAGGAAATTGATTAACTTTTCCATAATAGTTTCAGTATAATGACAGAAGTTAGAAACCTGATTTTAAAGAGGGTACAAATAGTAAGGAAGAGGAAGCATTGACTACCTAGAACTGGGTAAAGATATTTAATAGTTAAGGGAAGAAGAGAAATAGGATGGTAGTTGCATAGGCCAAAAGGAAAGAATGCAAAGGTTTATTCAGATTAGAGAGACCTGAACATATATGTCGACAGAAATGAAAGACAGTGAAAAGGGAGAGATTTAGAATGCATGAAAGAGGAATATAATTACTTCAGTAGAATCCTGGAGGATGTAGGAAAGAGAAAAATGGAAGTTGCTGGTGAAATGATCAGTCTTCCTGAAAGTGTAGAAAGGCTTCCTTTTCTATGACCATAGAAAACAGAGAAAGATGATTGATCCTAACCATTTTTTGAAAAACAGATGAGATAGATAGGTGGCTTAAATTTTTAAATTTTAAATTTTAATTTTTTTCAATGAAGTACAAGGTTAGACTATATGCTTTTAAAATGACAAGTAAGAGTGTTTTGGGGGGCTTAGGGAGAGAGGAAAAGAACTGAAATATTTGGTATTGGTACTTGGTGTATAAGGAATTCAGTATAAGTACAATAGAAAAACTATCCAGCATTAGTGATATTCTGTCTGAGGTTATGTACCTTAAATTTGTAGTAGGGGGCAGCTAGGTGGTGCAGTGGATAGAGCACCAGCCCTAAAGTCAGGAGGACCTGAGTTCAAATCTGATCTCAGACACTTAACATTCCCTAGCTGTGTGACCCTAGGCAAGTCACTTAACCCCAATTGCCTCAGGGGAAAAAAATTTTGTAGTAGGTAAAATCACATCCATTTTGTTTCTTCTTTCCAGTTGTGCGCAGCTGCCATTGAGTAGAATAGAGAAATTGAATGGTAAAAGTTCCCTGAATTGGGGCAGCTAGGTGGCGCAGTGGGGGCAGCTAGGTGGCACAGTGGATAGAGCACCAGCCCTGAAGTCAAGAGGACCTGAGTTCAAATCTGGTCTCAGACACGTAACAGCTGTGTGACCCTGGGCAAGTCACTTAACCCCAATTGCCTCAGCCAAAAAAAAAAAAAAAAAGTTCCCTGAATTCAGAGAATTGAATGGTGCAAGTTCCATAGCTGAGAACCAGTAAAAGATTGGAGACAAGGGATTATAGAGTAGCTGATGAAATATTAAAGGGACCAATTTTAGGCACTACGACTAGATGTGGAAGCAAGAAAAACCTAAGTAGAAGAGATAAACTAGCAAAATATGAATAAATCAAAAAAATAGAAGTCACAATAGGATAAAATGGAATTAGAGTGAGAAATTTTAATCTTGAAAATGGAGATATTTTTTAAATAATATTTCATTTTTTTCTCAATTATATTTAATGACAATTTTTAACAATCATTTTTAAAAAATGTTGAATTCCAAAATTCTCTTCCTTTCTCCTTTCCCCCCTTCCTGGGATGGTAAGCAGTTTTATTTCAGGTTATAAATGTGCATGCAAAATATATTTCCATATTAGTCATGTAGTGAAAGAAAACACATATTCTTCCTCCCCTCCCCGAATGAAAAAAATAAAGTAAAATATAGTATGTATTGATCAGTTCTTTCTCTGGAAGTTGCTAGCAAAAAAATGATGAAATTTTTTTTTTTTTAAATTTTTTTAAAAATAATTTTATTTTTAAAATTTTTTTTTTATATATCACCACAGTATTCCAAGTATTCTTCCCTCTCCCTCTCTCCAAGATCCATCTTCTAAGAAAGATTGTATTTTTTTTAAAATTTTATTTGCATAACATATGTGTAGGTAATTCTTCAACATTAACCCTTACATAGCTTTCTGTTACAAATTTTCCCCCCAACTCCCCACCCCTCCCCTAGATGGCAGGATATCCACTACATGTTAATTATGTTAAAATACTTGGCAAATCGAATATATGTATACATATTTCCAAACTTATCATTGTTGTGCAAGAAAAATCGTATCTACACAAAAGACATCAGATAAAGGAAACACAATGTAAGCAAACAAATGATGAAATTCTTAAGAAAATTTTAGGTTTTAAATTGTAAACATATTGGTGTGGCAGAAATGGGGTAGATAGGTTACAGAGTTGTGTAATGAAGTTATTAGTTGAGTTGATTGTTATAGTGTTCTGTAAATAAACATAAACATACATTTACAAAACAAAAATTTAATAAATATATGCTGAAGTCCTCCAGTGATAATAGTAGAAGAGATTGAAAAGGGAAAGCTTACTGATAACTCTAGTGAAGACACTTTGCCTTAAGTTAAAAATTGGTCTTCTTACCCCATAACTCTAAACAAAGATAATTTTTTAAAAATCACAGAACTTCTGAGCTAGAAGGAGCTCTAAGTGGCTTTGTAGTCCAACCCAAAACTGAAGAAGGGGGGAAAACAGTATCTGCACAATTATACCTGACAGGTAGTCATCCAACCTTTGCTTGAAAATCTCCAATGAGATGGAATCCATTATCTGCTGAAGCAGCCTATTCCACATTTAAATGGCTCTAATTGTTAGGAAAATTTTCCTGATTTCAAGACTAAATTTGGCTTTTTTCAACTTCCACCCATTGCCCCTAGCTCTGTTGTCTGGAGGCAAAAAGAACACATTTCAGTAATGGATTTGCTAATTAGTCTGCCCTAAAATATCTTCCCATAATTGTAAATAGACCAGAGAGAGACTAGACTATGAGACATGACTAGGGAGAGTAAGACAGAATTGTGGGGCCTTTGGCCCTCTTAACAGGTGAGCATTATTCTCAGTTGATGTTTCCCTGAGAAGGAGTAAGCTGGGGTGAAGAGTTTGAAAGTTTCCTTAGTAAAGGATCTTTTTCTGATAAAACCAAACCCTAAAGACCTAAGACTTTCAGTGGTTTCTGAATTTGAGTGACATAACAGTTGGGCTGATTCCAGATTCGGAAAAGACTCTATGTAACTGTCATATAAGCGCATGTATCTGTTTCTGTTTTATCCTACATGAAACAGGGAGAAAAGCAATATGACTAGGTTAGTTAGGAAAATTATTTTGGTAGCTGTACAGAGACTAGACAGAGGAGAGACTGAAGCCTGAGAAATGATTACAGTCTAGGCCTGAGGTGGTGAGGGCCTAGACTAGAGCACTGGTTGGCAAGTCTGGAAAAGGGGCCAATGTAAGAAAGATAGAATTGACAAAATTTGGTAATTGAGAGTTTATGAGGGTTGAGAAGACGAAAATAGTCAAAGATGCCACTGACGTATAAGCATGTGTTGCTGGGAACATAGTGGTGGTACCATCCCCAGAAATAATAGTCATAGCAATAAAGCTAACATTTATCTTGTGCTTGAAGATTTGTGGTACACACTACTGATGCATCTCATTTGATCCTCACAGAGCCTAGATGCGGCTAGGGACAGAAAGTTGACCCTGAAGTCAAGAAAACCTAAGTTCAAATGCTGCCTTGGACATTTATTCACTATATAACCCTGCTCATAAAAGCATCTTCCTCCTAGGTTTGTTGAAAAGATAAAATGAAATACTATTTGTAAAGCTCGTTATAAATCTCAAAGTTCTGTAAAAATACTAGCATTTGGTTTTGGTCCTATTATTTTCCCCACTTTACAAATGAGGAAAATGAAACTCACAGAGAAGTTGACTTACTAAGGATCACACAGCTAGTAAGAACCTGAGATAGGATTCAAACTTTGGCCTTCTCAATCTCAAGTCCAGCACTCTATCTCCACTATATGGCTTTGCTGACTCTTAGGGCAAGTTTGGGGGGGCAGGATGATGAGTTCTGTCTAGTGAGACACTCAAGTTGAATGAACCAATTGCATAAGCAGAAATACACTTCTGGTGGATTTATTCACTAAATTTGTTTACTGGAGTTGGATATATAGATTTGAAATTCATGGGAAGGAAATAAAATTCCCAAGGGAGAAAGTGTGGAAAGAAGAAAAAGGAGGGAAGGAGAAATTCTATTTAAGGAAATTTATATTGTCTTAATTTTGTCCTAAAAAAAATAATTTTTTTTTCACCAAAATTCTTTTCACTTAGCAGTTTTCTTTGTAGATTTTTCTCAGTTTTATTCCTGATCTTTGTTTTTAAAGACAATCCATGCTCTTATGGGAAATGCTGTGCAACCTTTGCTGACTTCAGTGGGAGATTCAATAGAGGCCATAATCATCACTATGCATCAGGAAGATTTTTCTGGGTAATTACTTGTTATTAAAATCTGCATATACTGTATATTATGTTGTCACAAACCTCATCCTGGTTTTCATCATTTCATGTTTAGACTATTAAAACCAGTTTCTTTAACTGGTCTTGATTGCTCATCTCTCTCCTTATTCTAGTCCAACTGGCATACTACTGCTCAATTAACTTTTCTCATTTAATTCTTGTCACATCACTCTTCTAATTAAGAACTGACAGTGACTCTCCATCTTCATCAGATTAAGCTTAGAATTTGTAGATTAAATAATTTAAAATTTTAAACTGCCTAAGGCTCTATAAGAAAGGCAGTTTGGAAGTTTTCTTAGCAAATATAAAAGCCAGGTTTTTTTTTGATTCAGTCCCATTCTTGTTATGTCCAGAAGCGTGTTTTACTTCCCCTACTCCCCACCCCTCCCCCAGAAGCTTGAGTTAACCTGCTCTAGAACAGTATTGCATAAGTTCTCTAAATTTCATGGTCTCTACTATATTCATTGCTTCTCTTTAAATGGTAAGAAAGGATTTCTGTATAGGTTGATCAGAAGGTTAGGTTTGATGGACTCAGGTTTGTTCCAGCTCTGAGATCCTGTGATTGTTTTGATTTTTGGAGGACGCATGATAGGTACAGAAGAAATGCACAATTCATACTCGACCTTATAGAACTTCTAGTCTTATAGAGGTTTAGGTACAAGTGAACATCTCTCCATTAAATTTGCAGAATCACAGATAAGTGTGTTAAAATTTAAAAGGTTATCCAGAGTTACATAAAATGAGCTACCCAAATGAGATTCTCAAGAGAAGGTAATAAAATAGGTAACACCATACTAGTCTGGCAGCCATTTGATTACTGTAGGAAAGTCAATCTTATAATAATCCTTTAACCACCCTATAACATGTGGGTGCTTTTAATAACTATTTTATAGATAAGTAAACTGAGGCTCACAGAGGTTAAATGATTTGCTACGAGTCACACAACAATTAAGTGTCCAAGTCAATCTTCCTGACTCCAAGCCCACAGCTCTATTCAGCTCCTCACTACCTCTCTTATATCTTTTTCTTTTCAAGATTATTCCAAGGAGAAGCAGCTTGGTGGTTCAATGGATAGATCTGGGTTTCCAGACCAGAGAGGCCCTTGAGTCAGGAGGCCCTCAGTTCAAATGTGGCCTCAGACACTTCCTAGGTGTGTGACCCTGGACAAATCACTTAATTCCAATTGCCTTCCCCCAACCAGCCCCTCCTCTCCCACAAAGACTATTCAGAGGTACAAAAAAGCTAAGTGATTTTTTTAGAAATGTAATTTAAAATTTTGGTAAAAGGTAAGGAGTTAGAATTCTTAGCTCCCCCCCATCCAGTTTGATAAGTTGAGTCACTGAAGTTTCCCGGTCAAACTAATAAGGAATGCCTACAAATAGTGAAGCTTAAAAATGGTTATTTTTTGAAGGAGTGGGGAGTTGTTCATGTACTTGCTGATATGAGGGTATTTTCAGGTGAGCAATTATTACTTAGATATATCCTGTCCACATAGAAGTTAGCAGCTATGAACCAATTTCCCAAATGAGCTCATTACTAGGATGATTTTTTTAAACCTGGGTTCAGCTTACCATGAAAAAATCCCGTTCAAGCAGAAAGCACTCTACTTTTGTTATCAAACCTCTATTTACCATGCCAGAAATGAGTCATTTATGGTTGACAAAACACTGTTGTGTGCTCTGCAAATGTTAGAAACTTCAGGCTGGAAGGAATCTCATGAAGGTTCCCAAGGCCAACTCCAGGTAGGATTGTCCCTAAGAGACCCAAGAGTGATGGCTGCTTGCTGATTATATACCCAGAAATGTTTGCAATGGAGATTTTTCACATGATTTTCTTTTGGAATGAAAGATGCTGCTCCTAAGACCATGCTAGAGCCTAGAATTATTAGCATTTGCACAAACTGTCTTGTAGAAATTGTCTGACCCTGTAGGATAAATGTAAACATCCACTTTTATTTGTGAACTCAACCTGTATTTGTGAAATGTGGCCTTTGTCATATCTCATTTCCCTATAGAGTAGGCCCAGTCCCTGGGGCATAGAGCAAAGCACACTCTCTTTGAGTGTTAGACACCAGACTGGTATCTAAAGCCATTTTTGGTTTCCATCATTTCCTCTCTGGCTGATCTGGATTTCAGGATCTCTAGAAACTCATCTTTTTGCAAGATGAAATCAACTCTGAAACTCAACCCTTCTGAGCACCCTTTTGCCCTTAGGCCTCTTTTCTTCTGCTTCAAGGAGGGCAAGTTGGACATTTGGCAGTTCCTCCCAGACCCTGTTTAAAGAGAGCAACCAGGGACTTGACCTCATTATTTCCCATCCTCTGGTCTACCTTCCACTATCTCCAGAAACTCAATATTCTGTAAGATGAAATCTGACCTGAAACCCAGACCTCCTCAGACCATTTCCCATCATTCCCCAACCCTGAGACGTTTCTCCACCCCCATCTCTTCAACTTCTTTTTAGATGTTGTCTCTCCTGTTTGATAATGAGCTCTTTGAGGGCAAGGGCTATCTTCTACCTTTCTTTGCATCTTTGTTCTACTTAGAACAGTGTCTGGCACACATTAATATTGACTACAAATAAAGTGTATTATTTGCAATAATACTGCAGTCTGGCTTGCTCATGGTTGCCTCACATTAGCTTAACATACACTCTTATGGATATCTCATTGATATACATTCCTTTCTTGGTTACCTTTTCAAGGTAAGATTGTGATGTTTTCCAGAGCACTGAAGTATATTTTTGCATCTGTCCAAAAAGGATTTTCTGCATCTGCTTGATAAATGTGTAAAATTCTGTTATCAAAGGACAAAACTTTTATTCCACACTTAGAAATAAAATGAAAATGCCTGGCTAAAGTAATATATTGATGAAAGCTTATTCACACTAAAATTTGTTCTATTGCCCCAATATAAAATGATTCTGTTTTGATATTGGGAAAAGTTAGAGACCAAGATGTTGGATACCTAAAAGCAGGCATACTTGCTATCTCACAGGATGGGAAGTTTGAGCATTAAAAGGATGTGAATGTTAGTGACATCCCAGCTTTGCCTGATGCTGGGTTGATCTTCCCTAGAGCAGCTTTCTGCAGAAAAACATTGTTCTGCGCATTTTGTCCCAGATTTCCAGGAATGCTGCAAGAAGCATTGTTCTTGGAGCATTCATCAATTGGTACCTTACCTTATAGGAGCACTCCTTCAAAAAATAACCATTTTTAAGCTTCACTGTTTGCAAGCATTCCTCATTAGTTTGATCGGAAACTTCAATGACTCAACTTCTTATCAAATTGGATGTGGGGGGAGCTAAGAATTCTAACTCCTTACCTCTTATCAAAATTTTAAATTACATTAACATTGTATAGCACATGGCCCATGATAGATGTTTCATTGATTGATTCAAGGGTTTCCCATGATATTATATTTAATTTTACAACCAGGCTTCTGGATGTGGTAGCTAGTGCCAGATTATATTTCTGGTCCTCTAGGAAAATCATTCAAAAGTTGTTTTCAGATAAACTATGTTGTTTGTGTTGAAACACACACCTAAGTAGATATTATATATGATATAACCTTTTTCAGTTAGTTCAGCACTAAGAAAAGCTTAAAGAAAACAAGGTCCTGATGTTCACCCCAAAGACCTGTTTGTATCCAAAGATTTGCCTTGACAACACTGGCAATATCTCTTTTGAGACAAAAACACTGATTAATGAGTACTATGTCTTGCCATTTTACTGCTTTTCAGTTAGGACAAACTCCCTCTTGTTACAACTTAAATCTGTAACTTCTATTTTTGTCTTCTTCTTTAGAAATAAAGAACAACCAGTTAGCATTTTTCTTACAATAATCTTTGCTATATTTGAAGATAACTACTAAATTGCTAGAAACCTAGTTTTTGAAGTTTTCATCATAGATTCTACATTTCTATGGCTTGAATATGTTTGCCTCTTCTCTAGTCCCTCACCAATTTTTATCATAACTGTCTCAAACATGATAACGCATTTCTATATGCATATGTGTGTTTTTATGTGTGTGTATATGTGTATGTATATGTATGTATATACATTTTAAGATTTAACGTGTAGACAGTCATATTTGTGATTAACTAATTTTTACCAACTACTTGCTAATTTTTGTTTTGACAAGATTTAAAAACAATTTTTGTTTTAATTTATTTCTTGTAAATATGTTGTATTCCTTTAATGTATCCTTTATGGAATGAACATTAAGAAATAGATAGAGATGTACATATCTACATGTGTATATACATACATATATATTATTCTGAAGCATCAGATTTCTTTGATTTTTACTTTAAATTTTCTATCATGAATTAACCAACAGGAGATAATATTTACATAGTGCTTAGTACAGTTCCTGATGCATAGTAACCACTCAATAAATTTTTGTTTCTTTCTTTCTATTTTGATATATAAGGAAGAATAGAAAAAAAAGAATAATACATTTGTAACTTTGAACTGTTACAGTTCAATTTTTATTTTTTTAATATATATAGAGAGAGAATTTAACACAACTGTAACAAAATTGTCTTGCTTTGACCTTGTACCCTTTTAAAGTTTCTTCTTCACTCTTCTGTTTTTTTTAACGTTCCATTGATACTTTTCTTCCTTTTCTCCTTTTCTTTTATCACTCAAAAATCACCATTTACCATATTATTCCTCAAAACTTCTACTCAATAGAAGTCCTCTCTTGTAACAAATAAGTACTGTCAAATCTACCTATTGGCCTTCTCTGAAATTGTCTCATGGTATACATATTCATTACCAAACCAAGAGATAGAAAACATGCTTCATTGTCATGATTTTATCTGTTGATCTAAGTTAAAGACTTACCATACCCCCTCAGAGTCTGGGATGGGGAGGAGGGAGTATATTCCATGTGTATGTTATTTTAATAATTCCATGGTCAAAATTCTACTAGAGACAATAGGTTAAAGAGTAGAACTGAGCTATCTTTGCCAAAAATTTATTTGGGATAGGCAATACTGTCTGCTTTGCAAAATCTATAAAATACTCTTCTAAGAATCATTATTGATACATTTCTTACCAGGCAAAATGTTGGGATTTAAAATTATAAGGTTGGAATTTCCTTGAGAGATCATCTACTAAATACTGTACTTAACTCATCGAAGAAAGATGTTCATCTCTCTTATT